>JBBYHM010142666.1:23229-42715 GCA_038381775.1 Adansonia rubrostipa
CAGTTAGATCTAAAAACAATTTTTGAATCTCAGAGGCTATTTAGTATACTTAATACAATTGCAAGTGTCTGTTTAACAATAATATGGTATAACATAGAACAAATTCTATGGTAATGATTTATTCATTGAGAACTAAATCTAAGCTTGACATCGAATACTAGTAATCATCCTTAATGGGCCTATAAATCCAAAAATAAACATCTTATGTTTATGAATAAATCATGATTATCTTTCAGAAACATCAATCAAAAAGGTAAGTTTTGATCAATATCAATGAGGTTACCTTTATTTATGGTCCATCTTCACTATTTCTTTCATTTGGGCTTTACAATATGCCATATGTATTTAAGCACCAACTTCCAGGTATCATATACCAAAAGAAGTTAATTAATGTCGATGTATATCTAATGTGGAAATTTTTATAAATTTCCTTATTTTGATAAGTCAAAATTTTCTTTACAATCTTTACTCTATTAATCTAGCTCTCCATAATGTTGGCATATTCCCTTATCATCCCCTCTATCTTTCTTTAAAAGAAAGTTTATGGACAATGCATGGATCATGATCCACCTAAAGTGGTCAAGTCTTGAAATACATCTTATCATATGAGGCCTGATTAGGCTACTTTCTAACATCTTACTTAGGAACAATTCTTTAGGGATGTTGAACTTTTCATTATGATTACCCTTACAAAATAATTCTTTAGGGTTTTAGATGATTTTATGAGCTTAAATAGCTATTTGCTCCTTTTGGAGTTCAGGAATCATACTAGCCATCATCACAATGTGGAATGATCAAGGTCACCGATATGAACTTGATAGACTATCACTAACCTAGTGGGCTATTCCTGGATATGCCATTCAATTTAGGCCTAATGAATGGAGTATGCCCCATAAAACTTCCTAGCATCACATATACTACTTAGCGATAGTTTAATAGTCATGTTGTGTTTATATCCATTATGAAATAAAACATTTTATAATTATACTTTGCAATTTCAATCATTAAGTAAGGTTTTACAACTTTAATGATCGTCCTCACTATTTTCTTAAGATTATAGCCCTTAACTATAAAACGAAAAGTTAAACATTTAAATCTTCTTAATGAACTAGGACCCCTTTTATCCTTCCATGACTTTAGGGATAGCCCAACAAACCACGAAAGAACTCCTAACATAGCTTTACCAATTACATATCTATGTAACTCCTAGATTAGTTAGGTGGCAACTCTTTACCTAAATAAACCATATGTATTTCACCTAATCACCGCCTCTAATGCCATGGGGTCAAGTTTGTAATCATCCAGACAATACAACTTTAGTTTAGTAAGACCCATCAATTATAAATCAAGCAGCTCGGGCAAAAGAGACCTTAGGGATAGCCCAGCAAATCCTTGTGACTGAAACTCATGTATCTTGTTATAATCAATGGAATGCATTTAATCATGCTTAGGCATGGACTCAATATTTTACAAGGGATTTTTAACATTTATCCTAGGTTTCATTGCTTTGTTTGATCAGCAATAATTCTAACATATGCAATCAACTAAGATGATTTTGGACTTTATCTATGTAGTTTCCTTAGGCCATTAGGAAACTAGTTAGTCCCATTCCTATAGATATCATACAAAATCTTTGTAAGTCTTAATGATGATCTCCTTGGTCTTTTCTTCTTAGTGTCTCTTCTTTACATCTTGGATTTACATAAATTTTAATCTTAACGTAAATCTAAATCTACAAGTCTTTTATAATTACAAGAAACCTCGAGTTACGTTAGAATGGAGTTAGGTAAGAAAAGAATTTACAACCTAGAATTAAAAGAGAAGCCAAGGTTCCTAAACCCTTTTATAAAATAAATACCAAAAAAAATCCAACCATTCATAAACTAGCCATACTAAGATTTTTGTCCAGAATCATCATCATGCTAACATAATCATATTATAAGCATGAAACAACATAAGCATAGCCAATATCACTTCATGCTTTTATGCGTAATTTGCATAAACCTCGTCAAACAATTTGAGATGATTTATCAAATTATTTAGTAATTTGATTTTTTAATTAAATTTTAATTAAATTCTTAACTTTTAGAAAGATTGTCTTAAATTGCTCATTCCCTAACTTTTAGGTTATTTGTCTCAATTAGGACATTATCTAACTTTTAGATAACTTCATCTTAATTTGGATAAACCATTATGCATCTCATATTTCTTAAACCATTTAGGAAACTTGTTTTCCAAAATCAATATTTGAAGACATTAAATTGGACATTACCTAACTTTTAGGTTGTTTGTCTTAATTAGGATATTATCTAACTTTTAGATAACTTTGTCTTAATTTGGACAAACTATTTAACATATAACATTTCCTAAACCATTTAGAAAAGTAGTTTCCAATTTTTCAAAGTCTTAGAAATTGATATTTAATTTAACTACGAAAGCAGTTTTATTACATGATTAACATTTATTCCAATCTTATTAGAACAAATCTTACTCTAAGTAGGATTAATCATTTAAATTAAATATATTTTCAATTAAACAATTTAATTAAATTTTGACTCCATTCTTATTTTATTATCCAATTCATATCTTAACAATTTAAGAAAATTAATGCAATTGGATAACTAGTTGTTTGATAATAAGTAAGAGTTTTAATGGAACACAACCTCTCAAGGAGTTCTGGTCCAACTAGGAGTCTGTTTCATGCATGGCTATCTTAGCCATCCTAATCCAACACAACATTACTATCTTCCTCCACTAAACCTTTGAAAGTGCAACAAATTTGCAGCAGCTATTTGCTGTTGTTATGGCTAAAACATTTTTTACTCCAATTTTGACCAAAAATTTCCAAAAGGTTTTATGAACAATTCATGATACTTTAAAGGTGGAAAACCATGGAAAAAATCACAGTAATGGCTACCCAAAAAATCAGCCCCATCAAAACACCAAAATGGAGCCATCCTAGCAATAATCAACACCAAAACATTGATAGATAACTCAAATATCAGTTTAGTTAGAAAAAACATATTTTAAACTAATTAATATTGATAACAAACATGGATTAACATGCTAAAAAATTAAAAACTAAGAAGAAACAATTTCTTTAAATTTTAATTCAAGAAACATATCAAAATAATATCAAAATAACCCAAAAAGTTGAAAACATGTTAAGACTTTCATCCAAATTAATTAAATAATTTTAATTAATTATTTAAATACTTTTGATTAAAGCAAAAAATTACATGCTATCCAGATTTAAAAAATTAAAGAAAAATAATTTTTCAGGAATTCTACCAAAATTGAAAAATCACCAAATCAACACACAAATCAATTAGATTAATTATCACCAAAAACGGGCATGCTAGACCACATAGAATCTACAAACCTTAGGCTCTAATACCACTAAAAGGAAACTCCTGAGCTCATGCATATTGATATAAGCATAAAAAATTAATTAAAACTAAACTTATGTAGCGGAATCAAACAAAGAAACACTCAAATTTTCTTAGGATCTTAGGGAAAAAATGTACATGTGCTCGGATAGCAATTTTAAAATATAGATCTAATAGAAATCATAACTACTTAGCGACTCTAACTCTAAGCATGTCGATCCCTACATGAACGCACCATGGGTTGATTATTATGATATTTTCTTGAGGCCACAAGTAACATAAATATCTGATCTCTAATGGTGATTCACACATATGCCTATTAGAGCCTTCATAAGGTCCAATGGTTCTCCAATGCTAGCCAAAAAGCTTTTCAAGCCTTAGACAAAAGATATATAGCCAATAACTTCAAATCTAAAGTGATCAAAGAATAATTCCTATGCCTGTTACGCTAAAAATGAGAAAAACAACTTCATAAGAAGTAGTTATTTTTGCAGATGCAAACAAACAAATCCAAATTCCTAATTGTTTTATTATGATTGATTCCTTTAAGGAAGAAAACTGATTTTTCATCTTTTGTTGCAATCGAAAACACTTTTTGATATCTTAAAATCTAAATATGCACAATCATGCTCAGGGAAGCAGAGATTTTGGCATTTGACCAATTTTCATAACTTTTGTGAAAAACTAATCTCTCAATGCAAGAAAATTATTTTTATATTTTGGTTGTGTCAAGAATAATTAGAAAACACTAAAAAAACCATGAAAACACAAAGAAAGCTTAGAAAAGCGTAAGTGTTGTGCCAACCCTTTTAGAAAGTCTAAGGTTAGCACTTAGGCTTTTCCTAATGCTTTTTATCAGCCAAAAAACTATTAATAATGTATTTAAATACACCTTGGGCTAGGTTAGGCTTGACTATTAGCTCACTGAGCCCAATACTAACATACCGGAAAGGTGGCACTACTTTAGAGTGTTTCTTAAAGCCAAATTAAAACTATTTAAATCAACTTGTCCAAGATTGGCCTTTAATTGTAACTTATTAATATTTTAACCCAATAGCACACCAAGGATGACTATTCCATGCACCACGCCAATTAGCAGGCCCAACTTGTAGTAGTTCACAACTAAACTCCATTAACTTAATAATTATGGCTTTTAGTAGGAACCCTTAATTTAAATGTAAGATAATTTAATTCATATTTAAATTTTTTAATCCAAGTAAAACAATTTTACTTCATGTAAATAATATTAATAATTAATTAAATAAATATCAAATAATTATTTAATTTTTTAAATAAAATTATTTGGCTTTATTTAATAAAATCCCCAAACTATGTCTACAATAGACATTATCTTGATAAGATATTCTTATCTTTATTGCCCTATTAAGGTATCTCTAATTAGATTTCTTAAATCTAATTTATGTCTTAAATTATTCTTAATAAATTTATTTAATTAAGTCTTCTGTATTATACCTTTTATTTAATTAAGTTATACTTAATTAAATCTCGATTTTAATCTAATAGATCATCTTATTGTGTGTGACCTGTTAGGCTTGCATCACAACCGCAATAAATATAATTACCTAATTAAATGTGTTTATATTTATAGACCAAGATAGGCCTCTAGTAAGGTATAATTGCCACCCGATGTGTAAGAAAAATAAATATGACCTCTTTAAGAAACCTTTTCGAAACGATCCTCTCAATGCACTTTGTTCCTTTCACTAGATATCCCAAAAAGAAAATCAGCATGGTACGAGGTTGATTTATCTATCAATCTATATTAGTTCTTGCAGCTTTTAGTTAACTTTATGAATTTAGAGAAATAATTTCTCTTAAATCCATCATGCACTAGCCAACAGCTTTATCAAATGATCCAAAGCAAAGAACATATGAGATATGTCTCTAATGTCACTTGGAGTGGTGAATCTTCTTTGGATTAATCATTCATCCACCATATGATTCATGTCACACATAATGTACCTTACTTTAAGTGTCTATCCATTGTAGACTTGTTTAAGCTAAATTAAAGGATGACATTTTTCATACGAGAAAACCTAGTATCACAAGTCTAAGGACTAATAGAAATGACTAGCAAAATAAAACATATTCCATTGACACTGTTGTGACTTATACCAAATAAGATTCTCATATGGGCCATGTTCATTGAACTTGTTTCTTCAAAATAAGCACCTATAGCTATCCCTAAGTATCTATATATTCTATGAAATCAAAGAGTTGCATGCATCAAATGCATGAAGGCTTAGCATGTGTTAGTCTTTCGGCATTGTCAATGCCTTGTTTTGATAATATGATGACTATAAATGTTTTCAAAAACATGGTTTTGATGCATAAGGATCTTATCTTTGTAACTCATTACTAACTTTGCAAGGCCATTATGTTTCATGGGCTTCATCAATTAAAGTTTACATTAATCTTATAATGGAAATCTTTGAATCATTAACATAAGTGATTGATTTACATTATTAACTATTACATGCCTCATCCAATCTGATTGGCTCTAGGGCATATTCTAATAGCAACTGCATCTTTGTTATTTTCAAAATCATTTCTTTTATGTTTTAGCTATGATAAGAAATAAAAGAATGCAAAATTTTTCCATGCATTTGTGTCTATTAAGGTTCATTGCCTTGCATTTTTATTTCTTTATTACTTGTTTGATGTATTTCCCCATAAAATGAGGTGTAAACTTGATAACTTTGAGGCTTTATGCTTTAAAAGATTAGATGAGTTGAACTTATAGTGCAAATAGCCATTTTAGAGTCAATCTCATCTTGTTCCAAAATTTTTTTTCACAATACCTCCCAAGTTATGTAATGTTTGGTCCAATCAATGGACTAAACTTATACACATGTTTTGTTGTTATTCGAGCTTTGTTTGAGTCTTTTAAGGCATTCAACTCTAGATCTTAAGACCATTGTATTGGGATTCAAATGCCATCCTTCGCGGCCCATAAATGGCCCATGTTTCAGCTTATGATAGGCTAAGATGTCTACTAGCTGTTGTTTACACTTATGCATTTTGGCCTATTTGGACATTGTTTTAGGTCAGTAATAGAAACTATTTTTAAGCAATGAACTCTATATTTTGAATCTTATTAAGTTAGCTTTCAAATGTTATAGGCCTTGTATTTTTTAAAGTCTATTTAAGTCACAAACATAGTTTCACTAGAACCTCTATTGTCCCCAATCACTCTTTTATAGATAGGTCTGATCGTGGCCATTTGTTTGGCCCCTAATAGAATCTATTTTGAGCCCATGAACTCTAAAATCAAAGCTTATTGAGTTGGCTTTCAAATGGCATAGGTTTCACAATTTTTAGAATTCATTCATGTACAAAACAAGTCAAGGTTTCCTTTGATATTTAGGTCCCTAATAGTTGGTGACTAAGGCTTGTTGTGCCAATTATTTGGCCTATCATTTGAATGTATTTTTAGACCATAAACTATAGAATTAAAGCTTTTTAAGGTAGTTTTCCAATGACATAGGTTTTGCATTTTTGGATTTCATTTATCTTAAAAACAAACTAAAACTTTGTTACATACATAACAACCCCCCTTTTCAGCCTATAATAAGGCATTCAGATGCCTTTGCTCATCCTTCCAAAACCATAATTTTTATTCGACATTCAAGGAATAGTGTTAATTTCATTCATTTTTGAGCTATCCAAACCTTTACCATTGTTATGATTTTAGTATTAATCCATAGAAGGCATTCAAATGCCCAATACTTTTTCATACTTAGTATTAGTTTCAAGTTTAAAATATGATTTTAAATTATTTTGGTTTGATTTTCAAAAATTATTTTAACATTCTTTTATCTTGTTCAAATCTTGTTTGATTCATGAGTTAAACGCTTTTGAAATGTATTTTTAATTAGTTTTCAGACCTTGTTTTCTAATAAGTTATTTTATTTAGTTTTTAAATCCTTCTTTGAGCTAGTTTAAACCATTTTTAAACGAACCCCAACTCTATTTTAACCTTGCTTTAATGGCTAAGTTACTAATGGAGTCCAAGCTCATCTCAACTACCTTTCATTTACTCTTCCATGTCTGAGATTTTATGAGATACATATTAAGTTCTCATTTTTTGAATTGTTTATAAGGGTTTTAAGAACATTGTGAAACAGGTTCAAGCGTACTTTGACAGGCTACTATGGAATATGCTTAAAATTATTTTCATAATAAGCTTAACATTTTAACTTGTTTAAGGTCACATAAACATTAATGAAAAAGAATGATTCCTTGTGTTTTTGCCAGGGTTGGAGGAAGTTAGGAATTTTTTGACATAAAATGTTTGAATAATCATCGCCAAATATAAGATAAAATGTTTTATTTTTAAAATATAAGGATTTCAATTGGATTTTCTTAATCGCATCTTTAATTATCATTGAATTTTTATTTATGTATTCATGACAGACAAGACTAGGAGCATGCATAAGATCGAGTTTGTATTTTATCAAATGGATAAGCCAATGTTCCCAACTTAAAATAATTCATAGATTCTCAACCAAACTACTATGGATGACTCTATCAATTACCATTAATAATGGAATAACCTTTTTAAATTTGGATGAATCGAGTGATTTTTTGAAATAAAAAACTCCCATATTTTGTCAAGTTTAAATAAGAAGTATGAAAGATTTTTCAAATGATAAATTTTAATTCATTGGTAAATAAAATTATTGACTTAAAAAAAAAAGAAATATTCTTAAATACCGAAATTAATATCAATTTTGGCTAAGACTTATGATAGCATATGACTAATAGGTACTAATTAATGGGCATTATGCGGGTGCTAAACCCTTTTTACATGTAATCGACCCTTAAACCTAATTATTTTCTCTAGTTAAGAGGTAGACTTTGAGATTTATTTTTAGGGTTTTAAAACCCTAAGAATTTTTTTTTGATAAATTACCAATCACACCTAGTCCAAAAAGATTAGTGGAAACTCCTTCGCTCTGCAATCTCGTAATAGCTAACAAAAACCCTAGTAATTTTCTAAGTCTGATATGTTAGGATTTGCATCCTAGGCACATTGTGATAGTAAAAGACTCCATTTAGACTTTAGAGAGTCAAGCCTAGAATTAACTATGTTATCCATAGTCTAATTTTTGCTGGCTCAATCGGTATTTAATTATAATTCCATCACTAGTAAAATTTTTGCAAACTCAAGAACAAGTTCACATGGCATTTAATTATAATTTCATCATTAGTAAAATTTTTGCAAATTCAAGAACAAGTTCACATGGAATTTTTCTTAATTTCTTCATTAATGTCTTTACTAACAGTTTTTTATTTGCTAGGCATGTAAACATTTTCATGTCATAGAATAAGGAGTAAAAGGTTCATTTGTTTCTTCTCACACATTGTTCAAGTTTTGTTTGCTTTACATGAGATCTATACCTGGGTTTCATCCTTTTAAATAGGGGTAAAGTAGTTATGCTATCATGAATAATCCTCTGTATGATCTAGCAAAACACCTCTTGGGTACAAAGTACTCATGATCTTGTGATTAACCTTTCATATGGATATAGGGAAATTTATCTACTTAAATTGAACCCTTTTCATTAGAGGCCTATAATAAGCAAGGATCAGAGTGCCTTACGAGTCCTTACCGAATGATAGAGAGGAACAATTTAAGGACCCTTTTTAAAATAAAACCTAAACCAAATATAGTGAAGCAAAAAAGCCAACCTAGGAAGAACAATGCCAATTTCTCCAAGAAAATACTAAAGCTAGGTACATATAAAGGGACACCTCTTACGTTTTATTTCCCATTTTTCAACCCTTGAAATTATGTCATAAATCTGGCCATGATGAAAGAAAATCAATAAAAAGAACATATGGCAACAAGATTTTATACCCTTTGTAATATTTTTACCCTGTTTTCCATTGCTTTGTAAATTGCTCAACTAACTTATTTCATTCTTTGCCTGCATCATTTTCAATGCCAATTAAAGATTATTTAGTTGAGGGATGATTTTTAACAAAAAAGACTTCCATAGAGGGCTAAGTTACCTCGATAATTAAGAAGTATTTAGTAGTCAAGGAGGCATAAAAAAAAAACCTAGTAAAATGAAGGAGACTACTTGATAGGAAGGGTATGTACTAGTAATTGGAATGAATGAAGCTAGCTTATTCATAAAACAACTACCAAGAATTAATGGATAAATGGAGCAAGTGGGACTGCAGATTATGGGGAAGCTTTTGGTTAAATGTATAGAGATATATTATTCTTAATGATAATAAAAATTAATGAACTAGTTCTTTGAGCCATATTGTAATTTTGGAAGCTATCATACCAATGCTTTACTTTCAATAAGGAAAACTTTAACTTCAACTACTAAAGGGAATTTAGCTTTGTTGCACTTAGAGCCATTAAAAACAAATAGAATTTATCTAAAAGAAGTTAAGACATAGGTTTAAGAAAAAAAAAGTTGGTAAAAGTAACTAGGATGGACGTGACATGGATTAAAAACCACATAATAAAGAGGGAAGATAATGAATGCATCCAATGGGAAAAGCTTAAGAGGGTTGATCTAAAGTCATCCTAGGAAAGAAAAAGCCATTGATTTTTTGCTTTAGTAGTTTATGGGTTGGTTATTAATAGCTCTTTAAAATAGAATTATGTGGTCACATTTTATGCATTAAACATAGCTAAGTCCTAAAGGTTTTTATTTTTATTTTATTAATTTTTAGTTGTTTTTAAATTACTTTTATTTATTTTATTTATAAATAAATTATATATTAGTATTTTCATGTTTTTGTAGAATGAAAGTAAAATGGAGCTAGTGTAGCAACTTTCCGAAACAAAATGCTTATGTTACTTGCATACCATGCATATACTTTCCATGGTTTTGGTTATTTTTAGGACTTTTTAAGTTTAGAGGTACATATAGACTTTGTAGATTTTATTTACCCTCGAAACAAACATCAGCCATCAACTTTGTAATTGAAGAAGAATGATTTAGAGAAGCTCGAAGACCAAGACCAAACAATTATAGTTTTCTCTTTTCCTTAATCTTTTTATATTTCTTATAATGTTTATGATGTTGAAACTCTAGCATTTTGTATTTATATTAATCAGCATTAACTAAATTTATTTTTCTAGCATTGTAGTGGAACTAAACATGTAGTTTGCATTATTAATTTTAATCTCTTTTCTTTATTTAATGATATATGAGTTGTTTATTCAGTCTTATTCTTAATGTTTCTAATTGCCTAATCACCAATTAGGTTAATATGGTAAACACTAATGAACTTGGAAAAGGAAATTTTGTCCTTAGACTTGGATTGAATAACATATATTTCATATTCATATATTATCATAAATTGATCTGCACATTAGATAGAAATATACATGCGTGCAATATGTAACTAAATTAGAGTCTAAGTAGTTTATGTAATTTAATTTACGTAGGAATGAAGTGGTTAAAAAGGATACTTTATAACACCATCAAAATATAATTATAAATAAATTAGAACTTTAGATTAACATCCCATTATCATTAATCAAATTAAGAGGATAAAATAGATTTAAATGAAATGTTAAGGAAAGTTATAATCTTAGATTTTCTCAATGATTAATTAAACTCAATTTGTTTTTTATGCAATTCTATTTCGTTAATTTTAGTTTCATTATAATTTATAATTAATAATTGATTGTTTGGATCAAATTAGGCTATGTTAATTTTAGTATTTAAAAAACTTAATATAATTCCCCACGAGATCAACACTTTATTTATTTATTATATTATTTGTTGATATACTCGCATTTGCATGATCAAAATCAACAACAATTATTTTTCCGAAGACATTGAGCCATTGGAAGCCGCGATAGCCAAGGTTTTCAAGAAATTAGTACAGAAATTGACCCTTCCTCGGCAATTGTGATAGAAATTACCTGGTCTTTAATTTTTTATAGAATGAAAGGAATAGGGTGATTCATCGTGTGAGAACTCTACTATTTATGGATACAAAGTCGCTCACGGAAAAAAGGAGAAGGCTCCTTTCTAACCGTATTTGAAGAGTTTAGTACCAATCCAAAAGTTTATCAAAAGGAAATCGCCCGAAGAGCAATGGATTGCTAGATTTCAAAATCCTAATTAGCGAGTTCCATAGAGGCTTCATGTACTGATAATGTACAAATGTGGGACTAAAGAGTGGAACCCATTGCTACAAGAGTGGGGAGCCATGAGTTATGCACTTCTGTTGGTGCAAAGCAATGTGGGTCCCGACAGCCAAACCAGGATCTAATGGAGTTTGCATAGGAGAAGAAAGATATGGAAAGCATGTAAAAAAGACCGTTGAGGAATGGAGACAGATTTTCTGGGTGAAGCTAGCTCAGTATGCAGATGATACTACTCTGTAATTATGGCATGGAGATAAAACGGGTATATAATACATAGATACTGCCTGACGAATGCGATATTCGGCTAATGGACCAACAATTAGAGGAGGCAAGAATTCGAAGTCAAAGGGGCCCATTTGAACAAGGAAAACCCTAGGCTTCAAGAAAAGGTTAGTTAGATGAAAATCAAGGACATGATTCAAGAAGTCAACATGGAAAAAATGAAAAATGAGCGAAACGCAGCAACGGGTGAACTTAGGGATCTATATCATGAAAACAAGAAGCCCCGATTTGAGATGAGGCTCAAAGGGGTTATCCGAACTTCAGAAGACTGTAAAATGGAAGTCGACGAGCTTAAAAGAAGAATGGATTCCTGGAAAAGCAAGGCAAGGAAAAAAGGGGAACAGACTATTAGCATATTATGGAAGAAACAGACGTGGAAGAATATGTATTCTACTACCTCCTCAAAATTGTTGGTAAGTCAAAAAGAAAATGAGTAACTAAGAGCCAAGTTAAGGGTCGAGGAAGAGAAGTAGCTTGAGAAAGATTCCCTTAAGAAAAGGGTCAACGATCTCGAAAGGTCACGATGGAGTCACCAAGACCACATTGATTCCTTTTTGAGATCTTGGGAAGAGAAAGAGAAAAACGGAAAGACACCCATTGGACAACTACAGAGCTTTGCCTAGAAAGCCACCGGTACATATAACATATCACAGCTTAGATCTGCAAAGTAGTCTAGACGGTAAAGGATCTCCAACATGAAGTAATCCCAACCAGGAGGCATGGATGGGAGTTGCCTGAGTTCCTAGATGAAGCCATAGGATGATATGAGTGGATTAAATATTTTTACAAATAATATATAATAAACTCCTAGTATTAATGAAAAATCATTTTGTTGGAATTATCTCAAGGCCAAAGCTTTCAACACACTAATACAAAAATTCATGCATTCACACTTCATTCAGTCGTCCGTGCACTTAATAAATATTTTCTCTAAAGGTTCTAATTCATGGTTTTTAATAGAAGGTATAAAGATTGTGCACCTATCAAGAAACTTTGAGCGAACAAGCCGACATTGGTGTTATACATGCTCACAAGGAAGAGCTATAGACAATGAATAGCAAGCCAGGATGGATAAACTAGAAAGAGCTAATATGAAGTTCAAGAACAAATGCTAAAAAATCAGGAGGAAGTTTGAGCTCAAATGCTTAAACTGATCGAGTTAGTAGCTGCTATTGTTAAAGAAAAATAATCGACCACGAGGAAAATGGCCAATCTTCCCAACATACACAAGTTTTACCCTTGGTTAGTGGAACTTTTTCTTTTTTTCTTTTTTACATCCACTCTATGGCAGGTTCGTAATAAAATCCCATGTCAACCGGTTCAAACCTCGGGGATACCAGAACTAATTCCATTGAAATCCCAAATGTAGACGACCCGCGAGAACAATAGAAATTAAAATGGGTAAGCTGAAAGAATCTAAGTTAGCTAAAACACCCAGAAAACAGTACCAACTGTTGAAAGCTAGATCGAGGGTACTGACATTTTTGGAGGCATTGATGTGAAAGAGTTGAGTCTGGTCCCTCACTTAGTGATACGGTCAAAATTTAAAGCCCTTGGGTTCAAGAAGTTCAACAGGACCATAAGTCCTTCATCCTACATAAGTATGTATTGCCGAAAGATGGCAGGACGTGTTCATCATGATGAAAAGTTGCTTATTTCACTATTTCACGGGGCTAGTAATCAGGTGGTATAATCAATTGAACAAAAACAAGATTCGGCCTTGAAAAAAGGCTTAGCCAAAGCATTTCTAAACTAATATAAACATATATCAGACCTACTACATAATAGACTTTCCCTGCAAAACATGGAAGAAAACGGGAGAGAGCTTCAAGGAATACGCGAAGAACTAGCGAGATATGGCCTTTGGAGTCCAACTTCTCAACTTTGAGGCCCATATTATGACAAACTTGTGAGTAGCGCCACAATAAACTTCGCCGATGCGATAATATCTGGCGAGAAGATCGAAAATGCTATTAAGATTGGGAAAATTGATGGCGGAAAGATATCCAAGGGGAGCCATATGTTGCAATGAAGCTTGTGCTAGTAAAGGAAAAGGAAGGTAAAACAAATGCCATTAGATACGACAATCAGACGCCTGAAAGATCTGACAATCAGAGGCCATATGCCATACATAACCCCTACTAGCTAATCTTAAACTATCCTAGTCCAAGTCTTTAACTTTGCACATCATCACCCTAGTCGGTGTACTTAGCGACATATAACCCTTTATTCATTTACCCATCAAACACTATCCCAACACCCAAACCAATACCACACCCAGCAACCAAAAAGCCCCGAGGTCAGAAACTGGAAAACCGTAGTTTGACCGTATTCCCATGACACATGGCAAGCTATACCCACGATTGTTGCAGGGCCAACTTATGGCAGCGATTTATCTTCAACCTTTGAAGCCTCTATATCCCAAGTGGTATGAAGCTAATTCACATTGTGAATATAAAGCCGACATACGGAGACACTCCACTGAGAACTGCACAGCTTTGAAGCGAAAACTTTAAGCTTGATAAATATCGTTATATTACAGTTCACGACCAAACGAAGCCTAATATTGCTGCAAATCTCTTGCCTAATCATGCTAACCCAAAGTCAAAATATCAATTAAAAAGGCCTCGTGGTTGAAGAGAAGCACTGAGGAAGTTAAAAACTCGACAAGGCTGATTTGACTAGCTATGGTGAAAGCCAAGATGATTAATACAAGTGAAAAGAGTTTGGAGAAAAATTTCTGACAGGTCGCTGATTATTGTGAATTTCACAAAGTGGTAGGTCACATTCTCTAATCTTGTGGCAAGTTCAAGGCCTTGATTCAAAGGATGATGAACTTGGGAGAGACCGAATTTTATGTAGAGTTTCAAGTAGTTGCGAAGGGAAAGGTGAACATAACCAGAGGAGGGGCCTTCAAAGCCTTATATGGAATTGTGAACCGTTAGTCATCTACAAGAGGGAACAAGGTCCTTGGGCAGCCAATGTATAGCCTATCCCAGGATCATAATATCATTTTTGTCACCTTTCCTTTATATAGAGGATAAAGCCATACGTTGGAAGTACGACTGCAAAGTGATAAAGCCGAAAAATTTGAACCATCAGACCTTAACTATTGATTTGACGGTGGTCAGCAAACTTACAATGGAAAATACTATCGGCCTTAAACAATTCGTAAAAGCTCTTTTTAGGCCCTCCAACCTAATTTCTAAAATCTAAATTGCCACTCATGAATCTTCTAACAAAAGATTATCAGTCTTCAAGAAACTTGAATTTCGTGCTAATCGAAAGTTTTTACAAAATGAACACTTTAAGCAAAAGCTTCAATAAAAGTAACAGTTCTTGAGAAACCTAATAAATTGATGTCATAAAAAAAGACAAGGATTTTTCTGCTTAAAAACTAGGATTAGAGCAGCTTTTAACTTAAAGAAACAGACCATCAAGAAAAGTTAAGTCAAATTTGAAGAAGAACCAACCAAGGTTTCAACCTTTACACCCTCCATCGATATGCATGTAATCATATATGCATATGCATCATTCGTGAGTTGCGCATCATTTGCACATGCATTTGAGCATTAATTGTCAATACATGCATCATTCCGAGTACATCTGCATTATTATCGACCTTCGTGCATCATTCCGAGTACATCTGCATTATTATCGACCTTTGTGTTTGCATTGCCTCACATGCATTTGAATTCAAGTCCATTCCTAATCACAAACATCTGCATTCACATGCATCCATGCTCAAATACATTTATGCTCACATGTATTTGCATTCACGAGCATTAGCATTCCTCGGCATTTATACTCATGTGCATTTGCATTCACAAGGATTTGCACTCACAGGCATTCATGCTTATGACCCACATTCACATGTATTCATGCTCATGTGCATTTGCAGTCAAATGCATCCTAGCCACAAACATCCGCATTCACAAGCATTCATGATCAGATGCGTTCACTTTCACATGAATTCTCACTCTCGTGCATTCACACTCGTAAGCATCCACACCCTATCACCTTGCATGCATGTGCATCATTTCATGCACATGGGTATCTTGATTAAAAGTTTAGGTATCACCATCCACCTGCTCATGACATAACATGGCGTTTGTGCATTTGCATGACATCCATGGTATACATCACATTTCCTTTCTTAAGAACATTTATTGAAAATTTTTAGAACTTGTCTTGATAACACGTTAATAAAGATTCTTAATAAAAAACCTCTCAAGGATTTTCCAACAAGGATTTCATAAAAAAAAGGTCTCATTGGAGGTTATTTCATTAGAAACTTTCAAAACTTCCCTTGTGGATACTTCATCAAAAACTTCCAAAAGCCTCTTTGAAGGTTATTTCATTAATAACTTCTAAAGCTTTTCTCGAGGATATATTAACTGAAAGTTCGAAGCCTTTCTCAAGGATATTCTTCAATGACTTGTGCAAAGCCTCTCTTGAAGATATTTCATCCAAAACCTCTAAATTTCATTCAAAGTTTTAATACCTCTCTTTAAGGTATTTCAACAAAAACTTCAAGAAAGCCTCTCTCGAGGATATCTAAAGGGCTTCCCCTGAAGATATTCGAATGCCTTTCTCGAGGATATTTCATCAAGCACTTTAGAACCTTCATTAAGATATCTCAAAATCATCTATCAAGGATATTTCATCATGTACTTTAGAGCCTCTCTCAAGGATATTTTACCATGCACTTTAAAGCCTCTCTCAAGGATATTACAAAGGCCTATCTCAAGGATATTTCATTAAAGGTTTTTAGAAAACTCTCTTAAGGATGTCTTAATCAAGATAATGCAAGCATTTCTTGAGGATATTCACAATGCCTTTCATGAGGACTTTTATTTTAAATTTTAAGTTAAACCTAGGGAAAGGTTGAGATTAGGAATGAAGTTTAGGTCATTAATCTAAAAACTCCTTTTCGTCTTTTCAGAACTAGTTTCACCTAGGTCTCATCCTCATTCTTAGACTTATGGTTTCACCTAGGTCATTTGTATCTTCAAAACATTGGTTTTGCCCCAGTCATAAGTATCCCAGTTTAAGTTAAATTTACTTTTGGAAAAGTAGGTCAAAACTAGGAACAAAGTCAAGGATATGTTTTTTTCAAATTAGAATTGTTTTACAAGAGATAGGTTGAGCCCAAAAATAAGCTTTGGGTCCTTTTCGTTCAATCGAACCAAAGGATAGGTAAGCCTAGGATCATAGTCTAGGTCCGTATCCGAATCCTTTTTCTTATCACTACTTTTTAAAAATCAAAATAGTCACCAAAATATCATGTCCAACACAAGGAAATTTTAATTTTGTTTTTTTCTTTCTTTTAGGGACTTAAGGAGCTTTAAATTACCTAAAATAAAATTGTGATGATGGTTTTTGCATTGTTCCTGATACTGAGAAATAACCAAAAAAGGTCAGCTACATACATATAATTTTTTTTGGGCTTTCGTAGGGCATCGTAAAGGCCATGTGCTCGAGCCTGGATCAAATATCTATCATCAAGAGCGAACGTAAAAATTATTTAATTTAAGGCTAGGCCTTGTTAAAAACATTTTAAATGAAATATGGTCTATATGCTTATTTAATTAATTTATTTGGGCTTATTTTATTTAATTGAGTGGGGTCAATTTTACAATTTAATTTTAAAAAGTCTACTTACGAAGGATGATAGCATTTTTGGGACAATTGCATGGCTTAATTAAATTTACATGTGGGCATTAGTTCCCACCAAAATTGGCATTTGGTTAATTGAATTGAACTTGAAATTGATTGTCTAATAGGATTGCAACAAGCACAAACCCTTGGCCAATTAAAATTGGTAAATGTATCACTAAGACATCATTGTCTTGGTGACTCAACAAAACATCAATAAAACTACCTTTGCCCCTAGGTTTTCATGTTTGGTTGGAACCTATATAAAACCCCACATGTTTTATTCGTTTGGATCACATTCACTACATGTTACATTAGCCACTTATAAATACATAGCCATCTTCACATACTCATGCCACTTTGGGAGAAATAAGCAAATTAAAAAGCAAAAGGAACATATAAAAGCATGAAAGTGGCAGCAAAAACAAGAAGAAATAAGCAAGGCTACAACTCATGTAGGTAGTCTCAAGATAGTAAATAACCAGAATATAAAAATTTACAAATTAATTCATCAATTAAGCAGCAGAAACAAATCAAACAGATTAATATGAGACTCCTTAAACTAGATCATCTTGTATGATTTTGATTAATCTTTAAAACCAAGAACATCTAGAATAGATGAAGATCTATCATACCTTAACCAAAAGATGTCTTAGAGCCATTTAATGACTTTGAGAACTTTCACACTAAGCCTCATTGTCGTAAACCAAAGCTGTCCAAGTGTTTGGCCTCTAATGGTTATCGACACAGGTGATTTGAAAAACCTTCAATAAGGAAAAGATTTAGTTGTCGGGAGCCATTCTAACAGCTCAACTTTTAATAAACCTTCCCTTAAATTTAAAAGACCTTGATTCCATAATCAAATTGAAGAAAAAAATTGATTTATTCATACTACAAAAGGATTAGCATAATATTTTATAGGGTTAGCAAGGGGATATCACCCACCTTTTTCTCTATATTTTTTGGGTTGAAATTTTCACCAATTCTCACACTGAGCCCGGTTGTCGTAAACCAAAGCTGTCTAAGTGTCTAGCCTCTAACGGTTATCCATACAGGTGATTTAGATAACCTACAATAAGGAAGAGATTTTGTTGCTAGGGACCATGCTAGCAGCTTAGGATTCAATAAACCTTCCCTTGAACTTAAAAGACCTTGATTCTATAATCAAATTGAAGAATAAATTGATTTGCTTTTTGCTATAAAGGGTTAGAGTAATATCTCACAGGGTTTGTAAGAGGATATCACTGTTTTCTTCTTTAGGTTTTCTTGGTCAAAATTTTTACCAAAATTAAGGTTTAAAAAATACAATTTCACCCCTAAATCATGTGAACTTATTTATATTAAGCCTAGGTAACCATTGCTTATGTTAGATATATTAGCCCAGTCTCATTTTAATTTTTACTAATTACCGTTATATGTATAACCCATTAGGCCTTATCATGTTTGTAATAAATATAAAATACCTGACTAAGAATATGCATATTTATAGATGAAGATTGGCATCTAACAATGCATCATGGTCACCCAATAAGCAGAAAGTGTCAAATATAGTTTTGATAAGCCCTTCAGTGCTTAGTATTTTAATGTAATTCAATCTTTTCATAAAATTAGCAAAAGCATGGTTAAGTGCCTGCTTTTAGCCCATTCTATATTAGTGTGCAACCCTTATGTGTTAACTCCATAATTAGTATTGCCTTAACTAAGGACTTTGAGTTAAGGGCTAGGTACATGCGATATTTGTCCCCTTAAATCATTTATGGTGATAAATCCTCTCTAGACTAGTCATTCATCTACCATATGATTCATGTCATATCTAAATCACCCTACCATGAGCATCTATCTATTGTGGACTCATTTATGATGGAATCAAAGTATGACACTCTTCATAGGAGATGACTTAGTGTCACAAGTCTAAGGATCGCTTACATTACTGACACACGCGAGTATTTCCAAGGACACTCGAGTGAAATGCCAAATGAAACTCTCAAAGCAAGTCATGTTCAAT
>JBBYHM010142666.1:42815-54486 GCA_038381775.1 Adansonia rubrostipa
AATAGAATCTTATTCATAATGAAATACCTCTTTAACATTAATAAAATATAATTTTGTACACATGAAAATCACTAAATGTTAATGCCATTTAAGCCACAATGATTGGCTTGTAAGACTTATACTAACAGCATGTGCATTAAATCAAAAGGAGATTTACTTTTAGAGGTGTATCTCTATTTTTTAAGCTAGTAATCTTTTTTTCCTTATATCATTTTGAGATGTGCTTTGATCATGAGTCCAAAAAGTAACATATTTCAAGCTATTTGATGTATCTTATCTTGATCTTAATAATATATTTAGCATGTCTTAGTTTATGAAATATTTGATTAACTGCTTCTATATGCTTTCTACCATGTCTTGATGTTTTCATGCTATATTTATGTCATGATTCATATTACTACATTTTTATCTAGCATATTTAATGTTATCTAAGCCATTTCTTGCATGTTGGCCATGATGTGTTTGCTAAAATTCTATTTGATGATGCCTAATCATGCTTGAGTTGTTTGATGCAATGTTTATAGTTTTAGTTCCTGATATGTTTAACAAAATGCTTGCCTTATTATGTGCCCAAATCTGATTTTTGAAACTAGGCCCTAAGGTGGGCTATGATTAACCTCGACTATGGGATTAATCATAGTTCATGATTTTAATCACTTGATGCTATCAAGATTAGGGTAAATCAAGCTCTTAATGGTTGGATTCATGGTTAATCAAGGTCAAATAAATTTTATTTGAGCCTTAAAAAATATGGTTTTAAACTTGTTTGTCTAGTGCCTTGATATGAGTTGTGTGTTGATTGTTGTTAACAACATGGCTAATAGGCATTCTTTTGCCATACTCATCCAAGGTTTTAGAATGGCCCTCTAAACCCACTGTGAAAGACCCCTAGTTTTAGACGTTCACATGTTCATAGCCCAAATCGAGTTTAGGAAAATCGAAAGCCAAAAAGTCATTTGTTTTAGCTACTAGTAGCAGTTTAACCTAAATTGAAAAATTATTTTTGATCAACAAATGATTTTTTTCTCAATTTTTAAATATCACCAAGTTAGCTTTTTGACAAGCTCCTGTTTTCCTTGAAAGGAGCTTGGATGAAGGAGTTATGATTTTTCAATCACAAACTATTTAGAACCCCTAAGACCAGTGATCAAACTTAAATACATGTTGTTTTTGACCCCTTAAATGATTTTTTACGATTTTTTGAATTTTTTTCCCTTAAACTAAATGAAATTCCCTTTTCATTGATATATATTTGTGACTTGCTAAGTCTAGACAAGTCTTGGATGATTTTTCAAACTTTATAGCACTTTCTCCCCTATATCTGCTATCAATGCTTAATGAAGTTCGACTTCGAAAATTACTTTCTCTTAAAATTTGATTTTTTGTGACTTTTTAAATATTTATAAGTTAAACCTCATTAGGTTATCTTTTAAACATACCTTGTTTGCCCTATGTAGATACCCTATATTGTCCGAGCCATCATCCAAGTCATCAAAAGTCACTATTCAAGATATCATTAAAGCAATCTGGATAAACATGGGTTAGTCATCCATCGTTCCCAACTAAGGTGAAGTGCTTAGAGAACTGAAGGTGCGTAAAATTCACATTTCCATGAATAGGTATCGATACATGACCCTTATGTATCGATAAAAGGCCTCCATATCATCAAAATCCTAAAATCCAATGTATGTATTGATATAAAAGGCCATGTATCGATACATTTGTCCAACAAGTTAATACATTAGCATTTGCATCGATGAGAGTTATGCCATTGCTAAAATCATGAGTTTTGGCCAAAATGTATTATCATATAAGTGGCAGTATCAATACAAGCTTCAATATATCGATACATTCTTTAATGCATCGATACATCTAGGAGAAATTTGATCTATGTATCAATACAAAATTCTTTATATTAATACAGACAAGCAAAATTTGCCCAATTCATGACATTTTGATCCCTTTGCACCACAGCATTAATCATAAATTTAATCAGGACTTTGGCTCCAAAAATTATTCAATCTCAGACATAACTTCCTAAAAATCATGTGGATTCTGCTTTCAACTTTAAGCATTGGGTTATAACATTTTTGAATGGTCTATTAAACTTGTTTTAAGGGCATTTTATGCTATAATATGGATTAATGAAGGGCAAGCTAGACCTTACTCATTATGTCAGCTCATGATGGTCTCCTCTTGATGCTAAGGTTGTACATCAACCAATTAAATGTTGAAAGGTTTTCCCTTAGGATAATGACTCACCATGTTGTAAGCCACAAAGTCCTATATGCCCTACATTTGCTAGGTTTTTTATGGCCAGAATTAAATCCCATATAAGATACATTATGTGCTCAACCAAAAGCATTACACACACATTTTAGAATAGCCTCCCCATTAAAAAAATACTATTCTTGTAGCTCTCTCTTAACCCCTTTAAAAAACCTTTAAAAACCCTCTATTACCTTTACTTTCCTTATAAACTCCCCTCCATTGATATTACAACCATTAAGCTTGTTCTTGGCCATATTTTCTTGCTAACTAATAGCAAAGAAGGGAAGAAAATAGGCTATAAATATAGAGACTTTTTGTTTAACATCACTAGTAAGGTTTCCAAGCTTTTGGGTGTATTTCTTACTCTTTCTCCATCCATTTGCTTGCCTTTTTGCATTTTCATCACTTTAGTTAGCCAAATCTATGTGACCATGACCTTATTCTTAGGAGTCTTACACATTTTATGGCCTTGGTTATGGTAGATTTAAGACTTTTGATGCTTTATTAGCCCCTCCACCATGTTTCTCTATGCTTATATGCTTGGTTCATATAGAAAGCGTGTTTCAACACTATCTTGAAACTTCCATCAGGTTTTTTTGTTGTTCAAATATGTTCACATAGTCTCCCGTGGCATGATTCTTGATGTCATTCATGAAGCTAACATCTATATGTATTTCCTATTCATCTTTTTATATTTTTGTAACCTTTTTCATGTCCAAATATCATCTTTGTTTGTTTAAACATGTTCTCCATGCTTGATGCCATGAATGTCATATATTAGTTCATAACATGCTTGTTTGATGTTTGTTAAAAATATGTTTTCTAAAAATCCTTAAGTTAAGTCTATATTAGCTTCAAAAAATAAGGATTAATATAAACTTAATGTTTTCTATCTATTGGTCCTCCAATCTTCGAAAATTAAGCTTTTCATGTTTATATTCAAGGCTTCATAAGGCTAAATGTTTTGGATTCTCAAAAATAAAATGTCCTTTTTAATTTCCCTTAAGTTGTTTATGCCTTAATCTTGTTGTATAATGTCCCTTGCTAAAAATGGTTAATGGGCTATTCCATCATCATAAACTACTCCAAGATTGTCCGAATGAGCTTGTGAAGCCACTACCATCAAAATGCCTTTTTTATCATGGACATTCGAATGTTCATAGTCCAAGTCTAGTTCTAGGAAACCTGAAAAACTAGAAATTTTCCTTGTTTCATGTTGTTAGCATTGTTTTCATGACTTGAAAAATCATTTTCAAACCATAAAATGTTTCTCTTGAATTTTTGATATTTTCCCATACAGGGCATTAGATTTCCTTTCAATAGTATCTTGTTTACCCTTGGATTATTCCGGATAAGGGAGTTACGATTTTTTGAATCAATGCTATTTGGAAGCTATGGAATCAACAATTTGTATTTTGTTTGGCCCATTTTGGCCCCCAAGATGATTTTTATGACTTTTTAAAATATTTTTACCAAAAATTTCATGAAATTCCCTTTCTAGAAAGGTATCTTTTTGTTTTAACAAATCTAAATGAGTTCGGAATGGTTTTTCAAAGTCTGCTTCACCGTTTCCCTGGCACATGCTGCCAGCTTTAAACTAATCCCGATTTTAAAGATTATTTCCACCTAGAAAGCAATTTTTGAGATTTTTGAAATATTTTTCTATATTAATCCTTATCAAGTTATCTTTCTAATGGTACCTTACCATCCCTTACCACCTTTGGATCAGCCTGAAATAAAATAGATAAGCAGACTAGTGCAATGCTACCCCTTGCTTTCAATATTTATCAAAATTAATCTATTTTTTTGAAATGCCTTTCTAACTTGAATGCCTCTAGGTGAGTTCGGCCAAGCCCTATCAAATCTAAAAACATATGTCAACCCCTTTTTTGGCTCAGATCAAGGCACAAGCATTTTTCCAAATATCGTTAATTTCTATTTTTGTCAATTCTTACTTTTTAATTCAAAATTTGTTGGTTTTGTAAAACATAAAAAATGTCATTATATCAAGTAATAACCAATTATCATCAATTTAAAATTTCCAATCTCATTTTTTCAAAAATCATCAATTTATTTTCTTTTCCCAAATTTTATATGGATTTTTTTCAAAATTCAAACCCAATTTTCATGCCTCAAGCAAGCAATGAATCCAAATGTGTCTAAAAAATTGTTAACTTAGTTATTTTTAGATAACCGATGATAATTACAAGATACATTCCCATCATCCCTCCCCTTTCTTTTTTTGTAATATTTATTTTATGCTTTATTATCTCACTTTTTTCGTTTAACTAACACATTTCCTTTCATGGTGTTCCTTTTGCATTCATATTTACAAATCATTTCCAAAATTCATAAAGGCAATGTTTCATGTTGGTATCCCTCTAGTGCTTGACACAAAATATCTTATTTTCAAAATTTAATCGAGAGATGATTTTGTCAAAACTTCTTATGTTTCCCACCTCTTTGGGATGCATATGGGATTACAAATTTTATTAAAACCTAGTTGTACTATTTTCTACAAATTCATGCATAAAAGGGGATTATATCGAAGTAATGACAAGTCAAAGCTGAGGAAACTGAAACTAAGTTAAGTTTAGCTATAAGGTACTGATTTCAGGCATCGTGGGATGTTAATACTTCCTTGAACGCAACCAACTCTTGAACCTAATCGTTGAGTCTTTGTACCACAAAGACCATGGAATTGATGCTCTGAGTTTCATAACTCGAAATATTGGTTTCAATAGTTATCTAAAATGATTGGTGGTGACTTTGACTATTTTCCAATTTGTAGTAGCTATCTAAGACTAGTTGGATGAGTGATTCATCCAAGGCCCCCCTTATGATCAAGAGCTAAGAATTAGTACTTTTTCGCTCCCATCACATCAAAAAGCAAAAGTCTTGATCAAAAAGACATATCTTCATCGAGAAAAATAATTCTAAGTCACATGCACTACCTTCGTGAAGAGAGAAAGGACGTTGCCAATAGCTTGGCAATTCTGTTAGGGAATAATTTAGAGAGTTAGGTCTACAACTAGCCGTGCCTTGCTTAGTTCTCGATTTCATCAGTCATTATTTAACTATAATCCCCTTTCATTTTGTCTGCTAATCTTTTACTCTTCATGATTTTTGTCTCGTAATTATTAGGGATTGCCTTGTTTTCAAATAAATATTGACTCGATAAGTGTTGTACTAAGGGGTAAACAAAAGGTTTAATTGTTATTCCTTGACATACACTATGTGCTTGCATTTGCATTAGATTCTCACTAAACTCCATGGTGGGATTAGGGTCCCAAATTTTAGGTAGAAGTGAGCAATCAGCCTTGGTGAGTAACCCTTCACAGAGGCATAGCAAGAACTTCCAAGATGTAAATTACCTATGTCTCTCATGAGTAACCTTCCATATTTACATAGGGAAATACATCCATTTAATTAAAGCTATTCCACCAAGCCTGCAAAGAGCTTAGGATCAAGTTGCCTCAGTTGTTCTTACTGGATGGAAGAGTAATTCGAATACCAATTTAGATGGCAACTCAAACCTTGTATAGTTTTGTCCCTAAGAGGTATCATACCATTTTAACATGGGCAAAACTTCACCTGATTAAACTGTGATGTTGTCTAATCGATGGCTTAACACGTGTCAAGTACTAAGTGATGATGTAGAACATTATCACCTAGATTGTTAGTCCTACTTAGCAAGATATCATATCACCTTAATAAGGATGGTTTCAAACCAAACATGCAATTATGTTGTCGCATCATGTCTACCCCTAGGCATCATAATGCCTAGCATCGAGGCAGTTTCTATGCTTTATTTTCATTTTCATTCTTTTGTTTGTTATTCTTGTCTATGTTATTTAGTGTTGTTATTAACCTAGCATTCTGTGTTTAATGTGCATGCATCATATCATCATAATTATCATTATGGGACAATTAGCTAAAGGTTTATTATTGAATAAGAGGCATCTATCATGGAACAATAACTAGCGTCAGTTCTCCAATCTTTTAAAGAAGTCAAAGAAATAAAGCTAGACTTGGTAATTCGTGTTATCATGTCGTGTTTGGCATCATATCCCATTTTTTATGTGACACGATTACCTGATACATGAACACAACAGGATTAATTAATTGTGTCAAACCTTGAAACACGAACACGATACGATTTATATTCATCTTACACGTGACATGACACAATTATGACATAATTAAAATTGATAGTTTATGTCTAATATGACATGACATGATTACAACACGAAACACGATTATGACATGAATTAAATGAAAAGATGATTATAACATGAATTGCATAAATATTATCAACCAATCTACCAATCAACTTCCTTTTTGCTTTCATTTTTAAGTTATTTTACTTTCTAACTACAGCATGTCTCACAAATCATAATTCACATGATTAGGAACCATAATTTTAAAATATATAAAAAAATTTGTTAGAATTAATATAGTAGCTTATTAATATTAATTAGTACTTCCTATTTTTTAATTTTTAATTTATTACTTACTATTAATAATAATGAGTTATTAGTCGGCTACAAATGTACAATCATCTTAATAGTTTAATATAAGATTAAAAATATGAAACATATTTTACTATTAATTAATAAGATTGAGCCTATACTTTAATTAGTTTATAAAGTGATGATATATTATTCTTTTATTGATATTTATATTATTAAATTAACTTTTCTATTATATAATGCTATTATATATTATTGAAATTGGATATTACATTTAAGTAATTATTTATAAGTTAAAATCATAATATATTGGAACTTATATGAATAAATTATGTTGGTTATACTTAACCTTTATCTTAATAATTATATTATTACTAATAACTAAAGTAAAATGGATATTAATTAAATGCTTAAAGCAATTTTTATATATTAATTAAGTTTTTTAATTAAAAGTTTAAAATTATATATAGTTTATATATAGTATATAATTATATTGAAAATTAATGTGTTTTATATATAAATTTGTTAATTCAAACGTGTCTACCCATTTATGATACGTTAAATTTTTGTGTTTTAAATGTGTTAACAGATAGGTATGGACATGATTATACATTTATGACATGATTAATTAATCGTGTCTTAACCATTTAAACTGATAGATGTGACACAATTACATGATTACGATATGATTAATTAACCATGTCTTAATCGTGCTTACACTTGTTATGCGTGTTTTACATGTTTATAATATGAAGCACAATTACATAAAACCCATACACTATTAAAACGTGTTCCACGTGTATTGTGTTTTCATGCTGTGTCTAAAATTGCCAGGTCTAAATGAAGCTGCCTTACAAGCCAATTATCTCTCTTGCATTTCTATAACTAACTTAATTTTTTTGCTGCTTTAGTAATGTATTTATATAAAAAATCATTTATTGTCATTATTCTGTACTTATTATCATCTCATCATGAGCAATCATTAATAAACACATGTTATAAGAGTCAAATATAGGAATGGTTGTAAAAGTGCAAAAGGTTTTAAAATCAAACAAGGAACATGAACCAATTATTTCACACTACTACAATACTCACCATCATAAATAGATCATGGAAAATGATCATCAAGCATGCAATAAGCGACTGGAGTTAATGTACAAGGAGTCGCAAGACCAAATGCTTTATTAACGGGATGAAATGCAGGCTCAAATCATGAACCTTATAGAGCTACTATCACTAAAGAGAAAAGATAGGCTAACACCATGGATATGAGAAATATATTGGCTAACCTAGAAAGTCATCCTACTAGTAGTATTAAAGATGCCCAAGAAGATATGCATCCAAAGCACCTGCCTAACATGATGCCAGCCTTATTGGTACCATCGATAATCTACTTGAATCCCATAGTTGTAAATATCCTTGAACTTTCAAAGGGCAAATATGGGAGTTTATTGGGTCGATCCCATAACCATTAATCACAATGTGTGAGAGAAGATGAATGGTCAAAATTTTGCCATGTTTATAGATGATATGAGCAAGTATCAACTTTTAGAAAGCACTTTAGAGCTATCACGAGGAGTGATAAATTCAGAGCCATTGACTCAGAATCTTTGTCTCTGGTATTCAATCTTTTCATTCTTTGAAGTTCAAGATACCAGATTTTAAAAAGTTTAATGGCAGTACTAACCATACTTTGCATATTCGAATGTACCTAAAAAAGATGGCTAGGTATAAAAAGGACAGAAAGCTTGTTATACATTGTTTTCAACACAACTTAACTAAGGAAGCCGCTTGATGGTAAATTGAACATGACAACATCAAAATCTAGTCGTACGCCAACCTGGCTAAAGCTTTCTTGAATCAGTATCAGTACGTGTCAGATCGGGCTCTCAAACTAGTTCTCTTTCAAAAACTTATAAAAGAACCACACTGAGAGTTTTAGGCTGTACGTTTAGAGGTGGATAAAAAAGGTTACTTAGATTTATCGTTTGTTGACTGAAGAAAAGATGATGGTCATGTTCATCACCACTTTCAAGCATCAATATGACTCTAGCACACTATCAAAATCATGGCATTCTCTGCTACATTTAGGATCAACAGTACCCTGAACATGCCATAAAAAATGATAGAAGGAATATTAGAAGAATGGCTATGGGTTTCGTATTAGATAGGGAAATCCTATACAAGAAAAGTTGGGATCAAGTGTTACTTAGATGTGTCGATGCTTTTAAAGCCAAAAAGATCTGAAAAGAAGTCCAATGAGGGATTTACAGTACACATACACTAATAGACGTTAAATTGCAAATCAAGTTATGAGATCAAGATAGTATTGGTTAACTTTTCAAAGTAACTATATCGATTATGCCAAAAACTGTCACAAACATTATATCTATGCGAACAAGATTAACATCTTACCTTTATAATTTCATGTCATGACAGCCTCATGGCTTTTCTCTATAGAGGGTATGGATATGACTGGGCCTATAACCTCTAAGGCTTTCAATGGGCACCTATTCATCCTGATGGAAATCAACTATTTCACCAAATGGGTAGAGGTGCCTCATATGCTGACTCACTAAGTTAGTTGTATGCAAATTCATAAAGCAAGAAATTACCTGTCGATAGAGGTTTCCTAAACAAATCATCACAGAAATTTTTCACAATTTGAAAAACAAAATTATGCAAGTAATATGTTTTCAACACAAAATCCAAATTATAACTCAGTGCCATACCATCCAAAAATAAATTAATAGTCGAGATAGTTAATAGGAACATTAAGAAAATAGTAGGAAAAACGGTCAAGACTTACAAAGATTGGCATAATAAGCTACACTTTGCACTTCATGCATATCAAACTTCAGTTTGAACCTCCATAGGTGCTACCCTATTCTCTGTAGTCTATGGGATGTAGGTGATCCAAGTTAAATTCGAGATTCCCTCTTTAAGGGTCTTGATAGAGGCTAAACTTAAGAAGCTGAATGGATCAAGAATCGATATAATCAACTAAACTTTATTAAAGAAAATGGATGAGAGCCATCTGTCATAAGCAAATGTATCAAAAAGGCATGATTAGAGACCCTGATAAAAAGGTTTATCCTAGCCAGTTTCATAAATGACAACAAATGTTTAAGAAAGTCCTTCCAATCCACAAGAACGTCTGAGGCAAGTACACCCTTAATTAGGAAGGACTTTATAATGTGAAACATACTTTCTTAAGAGAAGGCCTGATCCCAAAAGAAATGAATGGCTATATCTTGCCTAATTCGGTCAACTCAGACACAATCAAGAAATACTATTATTAATGAATGAAAACCCAAAAAGGCATCCTCTATCAACTAAAATGGTAAAAAAAGAAAGAGAAAAGAAAAAAGGTTTCAAATGAAAACCCAAAAAGGCATTCGGGTAGCCAATCTAATGTGAATCAAAAACCTGAAAGGGTAGATCTAGAAAATTAACCTAGACTAGACCCAAACCTCATCTAAATCAAATCAAATCCTACCCAAATACTTGTTAGAAAAACCTTAGTCAAACCTCTACCTAATTTTGGCCATGTTAAATTAAATCCCATTTAATGTTACCTTTGACCAAACCTCATATCAGAACAAACCTTGGCCAAATCAAATCTGTCTTGAGTCTAGAGTAATAAAGAAAAAAAAATACTCGAGTTTGGGACATAGACGACCCATTTTGTTTAGGCCTATTTTTTAGCATTTCATGACTTAATTGAATGATAATAAAATAAAATAATAAAAATAAAAATAAGGATGACAACCAAGTGCCATGGTATCAGGCACAATTAGGCAACACGATGGCAAGTGAAAAATTTTTTCAAGAAAGGTTTAAAATGCTAAGGGATCTATTAAAAAATTGAAAAAAAAAGGCATAAAAGGTACTATTTAAGATGTCATTGACATAATTTGGATAGGCATGGGTTAGCCATCCATGTTCATAGCTAAGGTGAGGTGTCTAGAAAGCCAAAAGTGTGTAAAATCCACATTTACATGATTAGGTATTAACACATGGCCTTTAGGTATTGACACATGGCCATGTCATTAAAATCCTAAAAACCATTGTTGGTATTGATACAAGAGGCCATGTATCAATATAATTGCTATTGGTATTGATATAGGAGGCCTTTGCATTGATATAAAGTTATGTCATAGCTAAAATTGCTATTTTGGCTAGCCAAAATCAATACAAGAAATGATGGTATCAATACCAAGCTTTAAGTATCAATACTAGCTTTATTATATAGATACATTGAGCAAACATTTGCTCTAATTATCGATACAAAAAGCATAGTATCGACATCTGGCCAAAAATTTATTCTAAGAATCGATACCAAAAAGTAATCATATTGATAGACCAAGGCTAAAATGCCCAGTTCATGCCATTTTCATCTTTTTCACCATAATATCAAAACATGAATTTGGTCACAGCTTTGGCCATAAAAATCATTCAATCTCAGACATAATATCCTAAAAATCATATAAACTTCATTTTAGGGCTTAGACATTAGGTTTTGACCTTTTTGAATGGTCCATTAAGTTTGTTACAAGGGCATTTCATGCTATAATATGGATGGATTAAGGTTAAGCTTGACCTTGCTCAGCATGTCAGCTCATGCATGGTTTGTTACTGCTATCAGAAATGTGTAGCAACCAATAAAGTACTGAAAGGTTATTCCTTGGTATAACGAGTCACCATTTTGTACACTTCAAACGTCTTAAATACCTTTCTTTTGCTAGGTTTTTGATGACTAAGATTGAATCCTATACAAGATATGTTATAAGTTTAGCTAAAGAAAACTTTACACACATTTACGTTAGCCACCATCCTAAGAAATCTTTCATTCTTATAGCTCCCCTATTAGTCCTCCAGAAACCTTTCTAAAACCTTCCACGATCATCATTTTACCTTAGAAAACA
>JBBYHM010142666.1:82110-92807 GCA_038381775.1 Adansonia rubrostipa
TTAAATACTGGATTTTGAAACTAAATAAAAATCAAAATTTAAGTTAATATGTAATTATTAAGGTACTAATTACTGAGCGTTATGAGAGGGATAGATCTTTACTTATGATTGCAATTGACTCTCGAAACTTTTAATGTGATCTCTGGTATTATTGCAGACCTCAGAGTCTATTTTTAAGGGTTTTGTAACCCTCAAAATATGAACTTTGGTAGATGACCAATCTTACCTAGCCAAAATAGATTGGTGGCAACTCCAAAATAAATGGTCATTTCATAATAACTATTTAGGGTTATGTCAAGTGTGCAAGATTGATTTCAATGACTCAATCCCCAAATATGAAAAATAAAAAAAACAACAATGATATGGCCCCAAAAATGAAAAAAATAATGATATGTATATAGGAATGAAGGATACACTCGCTTTTTAAGTCCAGTTGGTCCGGATTTGTATTCCAACCATGTTGCTACACCACTAGCTAAAATCAAGGCTAAATCATTTTTAAATAAAATCAATTTAGATCTTTTAGCAATTCCTTGATTTTTAATCAAAATCTATTTTTTATAAAAAATACATTATTTTTTCAAAAATTACCATAATTTTCATCAACCTAGGTTTTTCAACCACTATTTTTCAATTCTCCACCAAAAATCATAATTTTCTTTCTCCTAGGTTTTCCCTAATTTCTCAACCATATCTTGGTTTTCATGCCTTAATCACCTTATAAGCCCAAGCTTATCTTAGAGTTGTTAATTTTTTATTTCTAGATAATCAACAACAACTACAAGATAATCCCAATCAAACCTTATGTCCATACTTTATGTGCTTTATTTTAATGCAATATTTATTATATTTTTTATGCCTTACTGATGTGCTTCTTTTGTTTGTTATAATTATACATTCATGATTTTAAATAAAAATGTCTTAAAAATCATCAGAGGAATGTATTGTGTTAGTATTCTTTCAATACTTAATACAAAACATCCTTTTCAAATCAAATCTAAAAATTAAATTAACAAAAACCCTATGTTTCACCACCTTCTCAAGTTACCTAGTGGAATTCAGATTTATAGCAAGATCAAGGTTTATTATTCCAAAAAAAAATTCATTTTGCATAAAGGGGATTAGCCAAAAATAATGAAAAATTAAAATTAAGAATATTGAAATTAAGATTATTTTTGGCTAGATGGTACCAATTTAGGGTGCTAATCCTTCTTTAAGCATAACTGACTATCCAACAAATTTACCAAACTATGGTTTATTTAGTCCTTAAAATCGAACCTTTGAGTTTTATATTGGTTTTAATAGGTGTCCGATCATTCTTTGCCTAAAGGATTGGTGGCAACTCAAAGTTTTTGGTCACTTTGTTGTGGCATTAAAAAAATCATTTCGCATAAAGGGGTTATACAAAAATAATCAAAGATTAAAATTAAGAATACCAAAATTGAGATTATCCATGGCTAGATGGTACTGATTTAGAGCATCATAGGAGTGCCAATCTTTACCCAAGCATAATTGACTCTCAGATTGATTTGCCAAACTCTGGTTTATGTAGACCTTAAAATCAAACCTTTAAGTTTCATATTACTTATAATAGGTATCCGATCACTCCTAGCCTAAATGATTGGTGACAACTCTAAGTTTTTGGTAGCTTTGTGCTGGCCATTGAAGATTTGTAAAATAAGTGATTTATCTAACAATTTACCCAATTACAACATGAGAAATATTTTTTTCTTACCACATTACACCAAAATTCCACCAAGAATTATATTTTAAGTTGGGCATACTCATCATCATTGATGGGGATGTTACGATAGCTTGGAAATTCAATTAAGGATCAATTAGAAAGTTAGGCTTACAACTAGCCATATCTTATTCAGTTCTTGGTTGTCCTTGGTTTTTGGTCATTATTTAACTATAATCCTTTTTTCCATTTTTGTGCATAATTTTTGCCTACGAATATTTTTTACATTTAGCTGGAGTTAAATTAATCATCAAAAGGGTTGTAAAGCTGCCAAGGAATTAGGAAATTCTTGCAAGAAATGGCAAGAGCCTTGAAAGTTACTAGAAGCTAAACAAGCACGGTTTGGGTTTCAAGCCAAATTCAAAACAAAAGAAGAGACAAGTAGAGAAAGAAAAGGAAAAAATATTGGTAAGGTTTCTCGGTCAAGAGCTGGGTGGGGATCTAATGACTTTCTCTCAATTAATAGAAGTTTTCCACTTCAAAGGCTATATAGATCCTAATTTGAAAGAGGAAATTGATTTTAACCATTCCTAGCCAGTTTGTAAAAGGCATTTAAGAAGTTCTATGTTAAAACTATTGATAGGAAATTAAAGAAGTCATAGATAAGTTATTCAGTGTGCCCATATCCACCGAGCTATGTGTTGAAAAACTAGATTGCTACTGAGATTCTGTAATATGTAAATCAACTTCAAAGTAATGCCTTAGAAATTTTCCTATTTGTTTTTGCTTAAAAGCATTTAGGAATTCTTATGTATAGGCTTACTACTAATTATCATTAAATAAAATAGCAGTCGTAATGCATTTTCTCCATTGTGTTCCATTTAATCTTTTTGTTTATCATTCTTTATCATCATTCATTACTTATATTTTGCTTATATTATTTTTCTTTCTCATGTGTCTAGATGAAAGGGGCATGGAGAATCTAGGCAATAACTCAGAGATTGATTTTGAAAGGCCCATTTGATGTCGATACCAATGAAAATGCTAAAGAATGTGCCTTGCTATCGTATCTGTTAAGCCTTACAAAGAACAAATTTTGCCCTACAAAGAATAAATTGACATAACGAATTTAGGAAGTGAACATAATAAGAAAGAGATCTAGATACGGACCTCGATATCCTATCCATCAAGAAAAAAATTGATAGCTCTCCTCCAAGAATGCAATGATGTATTCGCATGGTCTTTTTAGGATATGCTCTGACTAAGCAAAAACATTGTAGTCCACAAGCTCTTTTAAAGCTAGAATGTAAATTGATACGAACGAAGTTAAGAGTGATAAAAATCAAAATTTTGCTAAAGATCAAAAAAGAAGTAAAGAAATAGTTTAAGGTGAGATTCTAGAAGGTAACAAAATTCCCCAAATTTATGGCAAATATTGTCTCAATACCAAAAAAAGATAGCAAAGTGCAACTATATGTTGATTATCAAACCAAAATCAAGCAAGCTTGCAATATAATCTACTACTACCAATATAGATACCTTGGTGGATAATACTATAAAGAACTCTTTATTCTCCTTCATGGATGGGTTCTTAGGTTACAATCAAATCAAGATGGCATCAAAAGATATGGAGAACACAACATTTATGACCATGTAGGAAACTTTTTGCTATAAGATAATGCCTTTTGAGTTGAAGAATGTCGAGGCAACGTCTTAGAGAGCTATGGTACTCTTTCATGATATGATGCAGAAAAAGATAAAAGTCTATGTGGATAATATGATCGCTAAATCACCAAAAGAGAGTGAGCATGTGGACAATATCTAAAAGCTCTTTGAAAGATTAAGGAATTTTCAACTTAAACTTAATCTAGCTATATGTACTTTTGACATAACCTCAGGAAAGCTACTATCCTCAATGTTAGTAAGAAAGGATAAAAGTTGTCTTAGATAAGATCAAAGCCATTCAAAACCTACTTCTATCTCGCATGTAGAAAGAGGTAAGAAGTTTCTTAAGAAGACTAAACTACATTGCCGAATTCATCTCTTAACTCATAAACAAATATTATCCAATATTTTGATTCCTTCACAAACATAATATGAGAAAATAGAATGGTGATTGCTAAGAAGCCTTTCACAAAGTCAAGCACTATCTCTTAAACCCACCGTGCTAGTGCCTCTACTCCTAGGATGACCCCGGTTACTGTATTTATCAATTTTTTAAATGTGCATCGGATTTGTATTGGAGAAACCTGAAGAAACAAGAAAGAAAGATAATGATATCTACTATCTCAAAAAAATGTTCACAGAATATAAGAACTACCTGTTGGTAGAAAAGTTATGCTATGACTTAGCTTAGGCTGCTTGTAGACTTAGACAATACATGTAGGCTTAGACTTTGAGTAACATCTTGAATTTAACTCATTTTTAAAAATATTTGAACGTATTTTTGAAATTTTCTCATCTTCAAAATGCAAATTCTTTTTATCTGTGAAATTTTTTATAAATTTTTTTAAAGTTTTAAATATTTTTACATATTTCAGTAAAATATCCCGAATATAGTTCTTTGAAATTTTTGATTCATTTTTATTAAATATCAATTTTCTTTCATAAGGATTTTTCTTGTAAAATTTTATGGGTTTAGATTTTTATAAATGCCATTTTCTTATGCATAAAACTTCTCAAAAATTCATTTTATAGTTTAACATAAGGAATTTTTTTAAGAAAATTTATTTATTTTTATTTTTGAGCCAAATTTCTTTAATGGGCTTAAAACTTTCAAATTTTGTTAATGGGCCCAATAAGCCTATTAAATTCCCAACAAGCTTGACAAGCCTATTTTTTATTCTCCACCAAGCCATTTCATTCATTACAAGCCGAACATGCCCATTTATGATTATTCTAGTAAGCCCATTTTATTTTCTAACAAGGGCCAATAAGCCCAGTTTGATTTTACAACAAAGCCCAATAATTTTTCTCTCTAAAACTTTTTTGAATTATTTTGGATACAAAACTTTTACATAGATATTTATTTAGGCCTTTTAAATGATTAAATTCATAATTAGATTTATTAATTCATAATTTTGATTTCTTACTATTTAGTACTTTTATTTCATTTTTTTATGAAAGTTTGAATAAAAATTTTATTTTTTCTACATTTTCAGAAATTCATGTCTAATTATGTTCAATTTAGAATTTGATTATTTAATTATACAAGAATTAATTTAATTAGGGTTGAATTTTATCATTAATCTTAATATTATCTTAAATTATCATAAAGCCGAGGTTTAGCCCACATGACTTATTCCATAGACTTTTGAATAAGATTTGATGACTAATATAAACAGACAAAATCAATTAATTAAATCATTTTAAAACTTAAAAAAAATCTAAAAAGCTAAATTTAACAAAAATTAAAAAAAAAATGCTGGAAACCATTCGACTAAGGGGTTATTTTCACCCCTTGGCTGAATTCCTTGATGGCTTATTTTGAGAGCTTAAAGCTTTCATAAGAAAAAGAATAAAAAATAGTAAAAATTTCCTAAGTTTTCAAGCTTTTCAAGGTAGTTTCTCTTATAAAAGCTTTATTCTTTAGTTCATTTCATGCATGATTCCTCCTTTTAGTGAGCCTATTAATTACTTGTGCTCATGGATTTTGATCCATGTTGGAAGACCAAGTGTGAAGGCTATGATCAAATTTTTTTGATATAATTGTTAAATTTGATTTATGTTAGCAACAATGTGATTTTCATCATGAAAATACATGTTTGTCATGGAAATGATGTTATATTATTGTGTATATAATTTTATATTATTTTCCTTGGTACTTTCATGTTGATTGATGATGAAACAAGTTGATATGTTCATTATTTTTCATGATTTCATGCATATTTAAACTTAAAAATTTAGGAGATGTATTTATGTTGATATTTGTGAAATTATGTATGGAAAAATTATTTTTTGGTTCTTATACATGTTGGTCGAAAATGATTATCATCTTTGAATAATTTTTCATGTTTAATTCATGATATTTTGGACTATTTTGTTATGTTTGAAACTTGTTGAAGCTTAAAAATAATTTTACCAAAAATTTTAAGGCTTGAAGGGTATTTCCTAAATTGATCGAACCATGAATGGGTTACTTGGGAAGTTTTTGATATTTTTGGGCTATTTTGTAATTATGAAAATTGTAAAAACTAAATTGCAAAAATGAAAAAATTATTTCAAGGTCTTTTCATGCTTGGCTGAGAGCTTCGTGTACCCTTAGAGGTGTGTTTCAAGCATTTTCAACATGTTGAAATACATATTATGCATTTTTAGCCTTTTAGGGATCTTTATACAATTTTGAAAAAAATTAAGGACTTAGTTTGCAAAAACATGAAAATTTGTTCTAAGGCTAAAGGTGCTTGGTTTAATGCTTCTTGTGATTTTTAGTACAATTTCTATGATATTTTGTGATGTGTTTGATGTTTAATTTCAAGTTTAAATCATGCAAGTATTAAACTGCAAAGTTAGAAAAGTTAGAAGTTCATTAGCTAAAACCTTATATTGTAGGGTTAAAAGAGTTATTTCTTATATTAAATAACCCATTTAGGGTATTTTGTTCATTTTAGGGACATTTCTTGCATTTCTAGCCATTTCAGGCTTACAATGTGATTTTGAAAAATTTAGGGACCTATTAGCAATTTTTCTATTTTAAGTCATCTTCAAGATCAAAGCTACCCATTTAGGTTAAAATTGTCATTTCATATCATTATTGAGTCCTTTAGGGTTATCGAGATACTTTCATGATGAAGGTAGACCTTAAGGACATTTTAGTAATTTACCCTAGAATCGAGTTTGTTATAATCACTAGGATACTTCCATGTCAAAGATGCATAATAGGTAGGTTCATCTTTTTATGAAGTTATCGACGTTTTCAAGGTTGTTGAGATACTTTCATATCGAAAGTACACTTTAGGGGTATTTTAGTCTTTTACCTTAAAATCAAGTCCTTTGTGATCACCGGGATGATTTCATGATGAAGGTGCATATTAAGGATAGGTCTATCTTTTATTATCATTTCTAAGTCCTTTAGGGTTATTGGGAACTTTCACATTAAAGATACACATTACGAAAACTTTAATAGTTGTTTTTTAAATCGAGTTCTTTAGGCTGATTGGGATACTTCAATGTTGAAAGTGCACTTTAAGTGACATTTTTGTCTATTCAAGCAAGTCTGAGTCCTTAGAGTCTAGTTTCGTATTTTTTGTTGAAACCAAGTTTTAGGATAATTTTTCTTTATTACTTTTTATAAAATCAAAAATTTAAAAACAACGGCAATGTCTCTGAATTAAAGTAATACATGGAATATCTCTCAACATGTGAAAGGTGTTTTGCAAATTATTTTAATAATGAGATATTCTTTTGAGAATGAAATTTAGGATTTTTTAAAGTTTCATAAAAATAAATCTTTCGTATCTCTCCAACCCTCCAGTGAGGTGCGTATGATGTTTTGATTTTTAAAACCTTCCATATTCCTTTGGGCTCTCTGGTGGGGTGTGAAAGATAATGATAAAACCTTTCATCGTCCTTCAGTCCTCTGATGGGGTACAAAAAATATTGAAAACCCAATTTTCTCAAATGGAATAATAAATTTGTTTCTTAAAAATTCATTTCATTATATGGAATTATAATTAAATACCAGATATCAAAATCAAATAAAAATCAGATTAAAGTTAACAGGTGATTAATAAGGTACTGATTATCAGGCATCATAAGAGAGATCAATCTCTCGTGATCATAATGACTTTTGAACCCTTTCACATGATTTTGGTATTATCGCATACCTCAAAGTTTATTTTTAAGGGTTTTATAACCCTTGAAATACAAACTTTGATAGGTAACGAATCTCACCTAGCCAAAATAGATTGGTGTCAACTTCAAGATAAATGGTCATTTCATAACGACTTCAAGATAAATGGTCATTTCATAACGACTATTTAAGCTTAAGTCAAGTGAACGATTCATCTTGATGACTCAATCACCAAAAAAGAAGAAAAGACAATAATGATGTGACCCCTAAAAATAAAAAATATTGATATATAGGCATATATATAGGAATAAGTGGTACACTCACCTTTCAAGTTCAGCTGATTAGGATACGTATCTAGCCATATTACGACAACCTAGTGACTCCACTGGAGACTAGTAAGGGAATCAAGCCAATAATTAATTACATGTTAACTAAATTTTGATTGATTTGGTTTCAAATGATATCTAATTATGACTCTTGGCATTTCTAAATTTTTTATTTTATTTTCAACTAATCCATGTTTATGTTTCCTTTATATTTTGGGGATTTAGGATAGGGTTTTATTTTCCATGTTATGTCACGAAAAGGTTTGTCTATCCCTTCACACACACTAAACACATGCAATAGTTTCTCCTCCAGATTTATAGTGGGGGCATAGGTGACCCGATATTTTAAAAGAGGTGAAGTAGCTTTGCCTTCTGAGGTATTAGCCACTGTCTAAGCCAGTGAAAAGCCTACCGAGTGTAAATTCATATGCCCACCTGAGGTGTTAGCCTCATTACTAGCATAGAAGATACTCTTACTCTGATTGAACCATTTTTTACCTAAACCCATGACAAGTAAGGATAGCGTAGCTTGTTTGTCATTTTTGGGCCATGGAGCAATTGAAGAACCTATTTAAAGGTCTAACCTAAACCTCATAAGTGAACTATACTAACCTTCGAATCAAAACCATGCCCGATTTTAGATGTCACCAAAAAAATTAAAAACATGCGAAGGGATAAAATTACTTTTTCTCTCTCTCTCTATATGAATATTTCCATTTATTTAGATAATTTATTTGGAAAATTTATAACTTTCATTTATTTAGACAATTTATAATCATTTTGTTTTTCATTTTGAAATGTTATTATTACTTAGATTTAATATTTCCTATGGATAATGATTTATTCCTCTTTTTATGGTGCATATTTCATATGCATACAAGAACACTTGCTTTAAAATAGAATTTTAACTCAGGTTAATTTTCATATAACCTTATGGCTAAATAAGTACATGCAGTAATTATTTCCAAGGACTTCTAGGAGTTTTGTACTGAGTCGAATTGATAAAAAAGAGCACAAGGACTGTATACTGAAGGGTTTTGTGTCTGAGTTGCTAAAGATTACACATCTAGACCTCCATCAAAATAATTTAAGAAAGTTGATAGAAATATAGGATCGATAGGGAAATGCAAAGCAGATTCGATTTATTGAAAAATATAAGCAAATCACATTTTTCCTTAAGATAAAAGTTGATAAATAGTTGGTCAAGGCCATGATTGAGTTTTAGGATCTATCATTCTAGTTTTTCTCATTTGATCAGCATGGTTTGACTCTAACGATGGAAGAGATCTCAGCTCCACTCGAGCTTGGACCTTTGGAAAAAAGGCCCATTTATTGTATGAAGCATAATCCGAAGCCCTTTGTCTATTAGTGTAGGAATTTACTATTTATGGGTTGAGACATTCAAGAACTTGGCTTCTGATGATATAACATCAAGAGCATCTTGGTTTTCACCGAAGCCCTTTGTCTATTAGTGTAGGAATTTACTATTTATGCCCGTGCTTGGTATTTAGGGTGCTGTGGGATATGCACCATTACTAGTATGAAAACAATATGGATCCCAACAATTTATTTCGATGACTTAAGAACTACTTAGCACTGATCTTGAATATCAGGGGGAAGGTTATAGAAAACCACTTCAGGCAACTGCTTTAAAGTGGAGGGAAGACAAAAGTCCAAGTTACATGCATTTACAGGTCAAACTACCAGGACATGATGCCTAGTGGAAAATCTAAGGATGTAACATGTCATCATTGGTATAAAAAAAGCCATTCCCTAAGTCCCTATCTAACCAGAGCCCATCACGCCTTTAAAGGTTGATTTGATTAAGAAGGAAGCTGCTGGGTAGTGGAAAATAATGAATTATGAGAATCAAGTACTACTAAAAAAAGTTGCCTATTTAAGAATTAAGATGAAGGCCATAGACAAAAAAGTCAAGAGAATGAAAGAAAAGTATAATTTAATGAAGACAGACTTGGTAGAATAGAACAAGAAACTGAAGTTTGCCAAGATATCTGAGTGCTCCAATAGGACTTATAAGGAGTGATGGAAGAATGTACAAACTTCATGAAGATTTACAGACATGGAAAGCTAAGCCCTTGGAAAAAGAAGTCAAAGAAGTCATTTTTGAAAGAAAAATAAAGGGGCATATTGATACTCGTCTCAGCTAAAGAGGTCCATTAAGAAAAATGAGCAACTTTGAGCTACCTTGTATGAAGAATAGGGAAAGGCATTCTAACTAATTCAATAAAGCAAAGCTCTTATGATAACTATTTAAGAGATGAGACAAGAATTACAATAGAGAGAAGAAGATATTGATGCTTTGGTACAAGCCTACTAAGATATGGACACACGTTGGTTCAAGAAATTATGGTGGGTTACAGACAAGCGCAAAAGATGGAAAGCTAGGTGTAAGGCAGACAAATGTACAGCGATCATCTTATTAGCAGATTCACTTAGCTATTATCCAAGCTAGAAAAATGATGGATAAAATTATGGTCCTATAGATACAAATGAACCTCGTGAGTGAACATGGATACATTGTACTAAAATTTTTAGAAGATGCTAAAAAATAATACAAGTTAAGACCTTCTTTGGATATAATCCATACAAAATCAACAATGTGAATGTGTAGTTCTTTACAAAGTTACTGAAAATTTTTAAGTTTAGAATATTTTGCTAAAGCAAGCATTCCCATAAGTGCTTTCATGTATGCATATGTTTATAGCATGCATGCATACATACATCGTACATACTCATGCATTTATTAATTTCACCAATTCATAAATAAAAATTTAACTTAAGGAAATTTGGAATTTGAAAGGTTTCAATATTGCAAACCCAGAGAGATCAACTAAACAATCACCCACTCATTGGTACTATACATAACATAGAGCAAAAA
>JBBYHM010142666.1:92907-103895 GCA_038381775.1 Adansonia rubrostipa
CATAAGCCATTCATATTAACATTGATGCTATTTCGAAAAGATAGATGTAATAATCGCAACTGCACAAGAGGAGTCAATAGCTCATGATCCTGATGAAAAAGAAAAGTTTAAACAGAATGGTAACAACCAATCTAAATTTTGGAAATAGAAAAAGGAAAGTTATAGCCTCTTCAAAGAAGACTAAAGTTTATAGAAGGGGTAGAACTCAATGGTAGCATCAATGTTGAAGATCTGAGTCTAGTCCTAAATTTAGTTCTTCCACCGAAGTTTAAAATACCTAAATTTGAGAAATACAAAGGCAAAATGCCACTCTAAGCTCATATCATAATGTTTATCTGAAAAATAGATGGATATGCATAAAATGACAAGCTCTTTATCCATTGTTTTAAAGAAAGCTTATCAAGGTCAGCACGTCGACATAATAATGATCTGAACTGTATTCAAATTCAATGTTGGACCGATTTGGCAAATACATTTTTGCAAGAATATAAGCACATGGTCGAATGAGTACTAGATAGGCTAACACTGTAGAAGATGGAGAAAAGCCCATACAATCTTTCAATCCCCATTAACTAAGAAAGAAACAACCATGCTATTTGTAAATAGTTTACACCCTTCTTACTATGATAAATTGGTAGGGAACACAACTAAGAATTTTATTAACCTTATCATCTTAGGGGAAATGATCGAAATAACTAGAAAAGCTAGAAATATTGTAATTGGTCAATTTTTCACAGGGAAGATGGTAGGATCCAATAAAAAGAAAGAAGAGGCTATATCTGTTAACTACATTGGTCAACCATATCGTCAAAGACCTCATCTTTATTATCAGAATTAAGGCTAACAGGCCCATAATACACATTCTTTTAACATGCCTTGAGCTCTTGCTCCACCAGCCCCACAAATTAGTATTCTAAATCTTCTTCCTCAAAATTAACCTAGGCCCAATGCCAACCAACCAGCCCAAAGAGCCAATCTACCTAGACCCTGTTACAAGCCTCTTTTTTATTCTTATAAAGAAATATTTGATAAGCTTCTCAAGGCTTAATAAATACCCCTATTTTTACCAAACCATAAAACGGTAATTTTCTTAGCTGGTATGATCTGAATTTTAACTATAAATATAATGCAATAATAGGCCACTTAATCGAAAATTGCCCAGATTTTAAGAAAAAGGTCTGAAGTGTTCTTAACGTAGGTGCCTTTCGATTTGATAATGCTTCAGGGCCTAATATTGCGACAAATCCTCTACCTAATTTTCATAAACTTGGAGTAACACTTTAATCATTGAGAACGTATGATAAATAAAGACAGATTTCCAAGAAGTCAGACCCTAATGGAAAATGTTTAGATGATTCTCACTAAAGATGGAATCTTTAGTTAGAATTGTAAAAATTTAAAAAACTAATCAGATCCGATGTTTAACTTCTATAAGTTTCATATGACTCAAGGTTATACACTACAAAATTGCCAAGCATTTTTAAATTTGATTCAAAGGATGATGGATAGTGGAGAAATTAAATTTTACAACAAAGTCGGCTAAATAAAAAAATTCAATTAATATGGCTAGTGAAGAATCATCATAACCAACATATAGGGTTGGTTGCCCCTTTATCATGTACTGCAACCAATCAAAGGCTACACCTCCTAAAGCTGAAATTATTCCCAAACTCATCATAAAAACTCTAGTAGCTTTTTCATACAAAGATAATAAATAAATGCCATAGAGATATGATGGTGGACTAATAACCCTAAAGGCTGCTACAAGCCATTTAGTTGTCATTGACATTAAAGGGCCTAGCCATATGGCATGAAGTGGTCATTGTTATGGCTTTAAAACCAGTGAAGTTGGTGCCAAAGCAAAACCAAAAGGACAAACATCTGAAAGAGCTATAGTTACTAAAGATGTCCCAGCAGAAGTTCGAAAGTCGATGAAAGAAAAAGAAACAGCCAAATTTCTCGAGTTTGTAAAACATAATGAATATAGCATTATGGAGCAATTAAAGCAACAACCAACAAAAATCTCTTTACTAGCTCTAGTGCTTAGTTCAGAGTCATATCAAAATGCTTTATTAAAAGTGCTTAACCAGGCATATGTCCTTCAGGATATATCGATAAACAAACTTGATTGCCTGGTAAGTAATATTATCGCTAATAATTTTATTTCATTCAATGACAATGAAATCCCATTATAAGGGACCACATCGACAAAAGCTCTTTATATAACAACAAATTGCAATGACACCATATTGCCTAGAGTTTATTAATAATGGGTTAGCTTTAAATGTGATGTCATTAATCACTTTATCTTATTTACCAGTTGACTCTACCTAGATTAAGCACAGTCAGATAGTTGTCAAAGCATTTGATGGAATAAAAAAATTAAAGCATTTGATGGAGTATTAACCTATGCTTATCTTAAGTAGAGTCTCTTATGATGGATGTCATTTAAGCATACAATTGTTTATTAGGACAACCATGGATCCATTATGTTAGTGCTGTACCATCATCATTTCATTAAAATGTCATATTTATAATTGATAAAAAAGTGGTCAGCATATATGGAAAGGAGGACATCATAGCCATGACTTCTCCTAAAGCCTCTTATGTTAAGGTAAACGCTAAACTTGAAGACTATTCCTTCAAAGCCTTTAAAATTGTTAATGTCACTTTTGTTGCTAAAGGTCTTATAGCCCCTAAACCTAGGCTATCAAAAAGCACTCACATAAGCCTTAAGCTCTGATAGGAAAAAGTGCCTAAGCTAGAAAAGGGCTCGAAAAATATTTACAAAAAGTAAGTCCATCCATCAACATTATTATTAAAAAGATAAACATGGACTGGGTTTCAAGCCAAAGTGGAGTTAGAATAAGGTTGAGAACAAAACTTGAAGAAAGAAACTAACATGAGCCATTGATCAAAAGTTAAGCCAAAAGTCAGCCGTTTATTCGTTACAAAAGAACTTTTTCACCACAGAAGGGCCAATCTAGAAACTATCGAAAAAGAAAACAAAGATGTCATAATGGTGATCAATAAGGCCTTTAAGAAATGTCAAGTGACCACTATTGAAGAGAATAGTAAGCAGCCAAATAACAATTGCAGAATCTGCCCATGTCTTCCTAGGTATGAAAGATTTAGACTATTGCCAAGAAAACTATAGTGTTTAGGCCAATTCTAAAGTCATTCCAAGAACTCACTTTGACATTTAAGGATAATTTCTATAAAGAACTTAAAAAGTTAAATCATTTATAGAATGAAATGCATATAACTTTTTTTGTATATTTAATTTCTTTCCCACTAATATCCTTTTCTCCTGTTTACATACACATATGCAAATCAAGCCATGTTTCTGTTTGCCTATTCTTCCTTTTCTTTACCTTTTTAGATTTTTAACCAAAGAAAAGTAGAGGATTTCATTCAGGATTTGAAGGCCTTCTTTGAATGGGTTGTTTGCTTAAATGAAGTCAATTTTGAAGATGTTGATGATTATTTATTGCCCCTCAATCTGTTGAAATTAATTAAACAAGAGGATAAGTGAATAATGCCCCATAAAGAATCTACAAAGGCGATAAACTTAGGGAAAATGAAAATGATAGAAAAAGGTTAGTATACGGACTACTCTTATGCTTACCACCAAAAACGAATTGATAAGTTTGTTTCAAGCATTTTGAAATGCCTTTGCATGGTCTTACCAAGATATGCCAGGATTAGATACAAAGATCGTGTGTAGTAAAAGTTAAAAAGAATGAAATTGAAAATGCTCTTAAAAATTAAAAAAGAGGTAAAAAACAATTTGAGGCTAGATTTTTCAAGGTGGCAAAACACTCGAAGTGGGTTATGAATGTCATCCCGATTCTTAAAAAAGATAAAAGAGTTAAAATGTGCATAGATTACCAGGATTTAAATTGAACAAGTCCTAAAGGATAATTTCTCTCTTCCTCATATCAATACTCTAGTTGATAACACTATGAAGAACTGTCTGTTTTCTTTCATGGATGGATTTTTGAGGTATAACCATATAAAAATGGCACCGAAAGACATGGAAAAGGTAACATATGTTACAATGTAGGGCATATTTAGCTATAAGGTGATGCATTTGGGTTAAAAATGCTGGGCCAACCTATCAAAGGGTAATGGTTACTCTATTGCATAATATAATGTATAAAGAGATTGAAGTATATGTGAATGATATGATTGCCAAATCGCCCTAAGAGAAAGGGCATGTCACACATTTACAAAGGTTGTTCAAAAGGCTAAAAAAGTATCAATCAAAGTTGAATCCTATAAAATGTACCTTCGATGCAAGATTAGGGAAGTTATTAGGCTTCATCATGAGTGAAAAAGGAATTGAAATTAATCTTGATAAAATTAAAGCTATTCAAGAATTACTGCCTCCACGCACGTAAAGAAAAGTAAAAAGTTTCCTTGGGAGATTAAATTACATTACCTGTTTCATTTCTCAACTTACAGATAAATGTGATCCAATTTTTTGGTGCCTTTAAGAGTATAACCTGAGAGAAGGGGATAAAGAGTGCCAAATGAGATTCAAGAAAGTGAAACATTACTTGTTGAATCCACAGGTTCAAGTACCACCAATTCTAGGGTAATCCCTCATACTATACCTCACTGTATTTGAATGGTCAATGGGATGTATGTTGAGGCAAGATGATAAAACATAGGAAGAAAAAAAAAGCCATTTATTACCTCAGTAAAAAGTTCTTGGATTATTAGGTAAATTAATCCCAAAAAAAAGATATGTTTCACCCTATTTTGAACTGCATAAAAACTCAAGCAATACATGTTGTACACCACGTAGCTGATCACCAAAATGGATCCGTCTAAGTACCTTTTCTAAGCATAAGAATTATCAAGATGGATAACTAGGTGGCAAGTCTTGTTATAGGAATGTGATATAGTCTACGTGAGTCAAAAAGCTATAAAAGGAAGTGCCATTGTCAAATTCCAAGCAAATCGGGCGCTTAATGACTATCAGCCTTTAGATTTTAATTTCCTTGATAAAGATTTGATAAATGTATCAATGGAAGCAGATGAAAATAGCCCAAGGAATTGATATGGAAGATGTATTTTGATGGAACATCAAATGCTCAGGGTCATAGAGTTGGGGCAAGTTTGATATCCCTGAAAAGAGACTCTTATCCTTTCACTACCAGATTAAATTTTGATTGCACAAATAATATGATAGAATACGAGAAGTGTGTGATAGGACTTTGAGCAACCATAGAAAAAAAGGCCAAGTATTGAAAGTCTATAGGGATTCAGCTTTGGTAATTTATCAACTATGTGGTGAAGGGGAAACTTAAGATTTAAGGCTATTGCAATATAAAAATTTGATTCTAGAATTGCTAAAAGAATTCAAGAAAATGGTCTTAAGATAATAATCAACTGGAAGATGTTTTAGCCACAATTGCCTCAATGTTCAAAGTAAATAAAGGATAAGAAGTGACCCCAATTCAGATAAGTTTATATGAGTCTCTTACACGTTATCATAATGTTGAAGCAGAAGCAACTGGCCTTCCATGGTATTCCGACATCAAACAATACCTCAAGGATCAAGAATACTTGGATAATGTCACTGAAATAGACAAAAAGACATTAACGAGACTGGCAACAAGCTTTATTCTAGATGGTGAGATACTTTACAAGAAAAGTTATGAATGACATTACTAAGATATGTGGATGCTTCAAAAGCATAGTAAATATTAGAGAAGGTATAAAGTGGTTTACAAAATTCATGCTAACGAACATAAAATGGCAAGATAAATCATAAGGTTAGGCTACTTCTGTATAATTAAGGAAGGTGACTTCATTAACTATGCCCAAAAATGCCATAAGTGTCAAGTCTATGCCAATAAGATTCATGTACTGCCTTTACTATTACACATTATAAATGCACCTTGGCTATTTTCAATATAGGGCATGGATGTTACTGGGCCAATTACCTTTATAACTTCAAACCGTCATTGTTTCACCTTGATGGCTATAGACTACTTCACCAAATGGGTCAAAGTAGCCTCCTATGCAAATGTAATAAAGTTAATAATGATAAAATTCTCGAAGACCAATATCATTTGCTTATTCAAAATCCCTCAGAGAATTATAACAGATAATGCTTCTAATTTGAATAATAAAATAAATGAATAAGGTGTATACTAACTCAAAATCTCACATCACAATTTAGTGACATATCATTCGAAAAATGAAGCTGTAAAAGTAGCCCATAAGAATATTAAAAAGATCATGGGGAAAATGGTAGAGAACTATAAGGATTGGCATCAAAAACTCCCTTTTGCCTTCTTGGATGAACTTTAATTAGAGCTACCTCTTACTTATTGGTATATGTCATGAAGGCTATGCTACCAATTGAAGTTAAAATCCTTCACCCTAAGGACTAATGGAGACTAAACTGAAGGAAGCTGAATAGGTTTGGGATCATTGTGAACAGTTGAATTTCATTAAAAAAATAGCCTAAAGGCTATCAAACATGGATGAATATGTAAAAAAAGGTGAGAGCCCATGACAAGAAACTTATTTCAAAGTAATTCCATGAAGGGGAATTAATATTGAAGAAAAATCTTCTAGCCAAAAAGTTCCACTAAGCAAATAGAGGCCAAATTGAAAAGGGCCTTATGTGGTTCAGAAAGCATTTTTTAGAGCAACATTGACTTTGGCAAAAATGGATGGGAACATTTTACCAAACGCTATCAATTCTAACAATGCAAAAACACTTTATGCTTAGAAAGCAATTTATCAAAAAATAATAAAACAAAATAAAAAATATTCCAATGAAAACCTAAAAGGGCATCCGATCAAAAGCTATAAAAGGATGAGGCTTTAAGTTGAAAATCTGAAAAGAATGACTCGAGCATTCAAAAAAGAACAAACAAAGCATAGTCTAGAAAAAAATTGAAGCTAAAAAAAGAGGGCAGGGTGTAACTAGCAATATCTTCAAAAGACTGATTTGCTTATGAGCAAACATCCCATTTAAGAAAGACTTTTGAAAAATTGAATAGGAGATTCCATCTATTTGAGTAATATCTGAATTCCTTTTATACCTCACCCTTATTTTTGCTTTTGTTGAACAACCAATATCTTATCTCTTTCTCTTGATGGAAGACAAATACATATCTTCATTTATACCTTTATCAAATTACTCTTTAACCATGCTAACATTTCTATCAAATGATAATTAACAATTTAAGAAAATAAAAAATTAAAAATAGTGATAAAGAGATTTATTGCATTTCTTTGGAACGAGGTCAAAACATTATAAGAAACTTAGTTAATATTTCAAATCCTTTTGGAAACTCTAGGAAGGATTCGGTGGATGGATAACACTCTCCAATAAAACTTAAGGAAAAGAATTCAAGAGACATGATCAAAGAAATTACCAATAAGAAAAAAAAGAAATAATCTTTTAGATGATCCTCTTAAAGGGAAATTAAGAATAAGCATAGACTGCCCTTACTAAGAAAAGAGGGAATATCCATAACATTTTTTAAAGATGTCTTTAACTCCAAGTTCAAGCACTGACTCCTCCTGCCAAAAGAAAAGGAAATACCAACAACATTTTCTAAAAATGCCTTTAACTCCAAGTTTAGACATAGGCTTCTTTCACCAAAAAAAAAAAGAATATCGATAACGTTTTTTGAAGATGCCTTCAACACCAAGTTTAAGTACAGGCTCTCTTTGCTAAAGGAAAGGGAAATATCCATAACATTTTCCAAAGATGCCTTTAACTCTAAAAAGAGGCATAGACTAACTTTACCAAGGAAACAAAATATTTTTACATTTTCTAAAATACCATTAACTCCAAAGTAGGCTGGATCAAAGGTTGTTCATAATGAAAGCTCATAAAGTAAAAAATATAATGTTATCATGAGAAATTCATCATATGCATTCAATGACTTGCAGATTAAAAGTTAAGCATGAAATTAGAAAAAACCATTCTGTGTGCTGACTTTTTCAAAAAGGTAAGTCTTGCATCTTTTCAAACAAATTAGATATTAGAGGTTATCTTTATCAATTGACTATCATGGTTCTACCTGGTCAAAAAGGGTTCTGCTCGAGTCATAAGTTGACTATCATAGTTTTACCCTGGTTAGCCATTTTTAACTTATATTTTGCCCTGGTCATACTCAAGTAACTATTAATGTTTCGCCTTGGTCAACCCTTTTAGACTTAGGTTTTGCCTTGGTCACTTCCATTAACTATCATGGTTTTGCTCTGGTTAACCCTTTTGACTATCATGGTTCTACGCTGGTCAACCCTTTTAAACTCAGGTTTTGCTATGGTCACCTCTGTTGATTATTATGGTTTCACCTTGATCAAACTTTTAAACTATCATGGTTCTGCCCTGGTCAACCTTTTTTTACCTAGGTTCTGCCCTGGTGATACCCAAGTTGACTATCACGGTTTTACCTTGGTCCTTTAACTTAGGTTCTACCCTAGTCATACCCAAGTTCACTATCATGGTATCGCCCTGTTCAAACCTTTTCAACTCAGGTTTTACCTTCGTTAACTCTTTACCTTAACTTAGGTTCCTGCTTCAGTTATTTTATTTTATTTTAATGCATATTTCTTATAGTTTAGTTTATTTTTGAAGACCTGACAACTTAAAGGAAACTTTATCAATGGTCATTACCTTATTCTTAAATCTCAATAATGACCAAAGAGAGGTAGCTGCAGAGACTAATTTCGTTTGGGTTTTTTTCTTAACAAGCCCTAAATATCCAAGAATGACAGCCTGATAGTTGCTCTAGTCAAGGTCCACCTCCTTAAAGTAGATTAGGCATTTTCAAAACCTTTTTAGTCATGCCTAAGTGGCCGCATATGCATGTGACAAAAAAAGTGCAATTTTAAGCGTTATAGAGAATAAATATCAGATTAAAAAGATGAATATTCAAGAAAAATTATTTTTCAAATATTTTCTTGATAAATTCTAAAATTTTATTTTTGCAGATGATATCACAATCTGATTTCCCTTTTTTAGGAATTTTTTTAAGATTTTTTGTGAAATTTAAAAAATTGACCGTCATATATTTTTACCGACACTTTTATAGTATTTATGCTAATACTTTCCAAAAAATCTAAAATTTTTAAGAAAAATCAATTTTAGCATTTTATACCATGAGATATCAAATTGTTCAGTTTATTTACTAATTTTGAATTTTTGATAGGACCACAAGTGTTATGCTCACGAAATTTTTTAGTAAAATTTGTTTTAGAATTTAATTTTAGATTTTCATCTTTATTATCTTATATATTAATATTTGAGTAATATCTTGAATTTAACCAACTTTTATAAATATTTGAATGTATTTTTAAATTTTTTTGCCTCCACATACAAATCCTTTTTATCTGTAAAATTTTCTATTAGATTTTTCAGAGTTCAAAGTTTTAAATATTTTGACATATTTCAATAAAATATTTTGGATATAATTTTTTGAAATTTTGATACATTTTTAATAGATCAATTTTCACCAAGCCTATTTCATTCTTTACAAGCCCAACATGCCTATTTATGATTATTTCCATAAGCCCATTTTATTTTCCAGTAAGGCCCAACAAGCCCATTTTGATTTTCCAACTCTTCAAAATTTTTATCAATTCATTTGGATCTAAGATTTTTATATAGATACTTAATTGGGCCTTTTACGTGATTAAATTCATAAGTAAATTTAATTAAATTTATCAATTTATAATTTCTAATTTCTAATTTTTTACAATTTAGTCCATTAATTTCATTTTTTTATGAAATTTGCAATTAAAATTTTATTTTTCTACATTTTAAAAAATTCATGGACAATTATGTTTGATTTTAGAATTTGATAGTTTAATTATACAAGGATTAATTTAATTAGGATTGAATTTTATCATTAAGCTTAATATTATCTTAAATCATCATGAAACCTAGGCTTAGCCCACATGACTCATGCTTTAGACTTTTTACTAAGATTTTATGACTAATATAAAAAGACAAAATCAATCAATTACATATTGTCAAATTTTAAAATTATCTAAAAGGTTAAAATTAACAAAAATTTAAAAAAATACAAAAAAAAATGCTAAAATCCATCTGGTCAAGGGGATTTTTTCACCGTTGGCCTAATTTCTTTCCCTATAAGTAGGGAAGCATGGCTCATTTTGGGAGCTTAATTCTTCATAAGAAAAAATAGAAAATGCTAAAAATTTCTTAAGTTTTCAAGCTTTTTAAGGTAGTTTTTTTTGTAAAAGCTTCAATTTTTGTTCATTTCATGCATGATTCTTCCTTTTAGTAAGCCTATTGATTACTTGTGCTCACGGATTTTGATACATGTTTAAAGGCCACGTATGAAAGCTATGATCAAAGTTTCTTCATATAATTGTTTAATTTGATTTTTGTTAGCAACAATGTGATTTTTCATCTTGAAAATGCATGTTTGTTGGGAATGACATTGTGATATTGTGTATATAATTTTCCTTGGTACTTTCATGTTAATCGATGAAGAAATGTGTTGATATGTTCATTATTTTTCACAATTTCATGTGGAAAAATTTAAGAGATGTATTTATGTTGATATTTGTTAAATTATTTATGGAAAAAAAATGTTGTTCTTATGCATGTTACAAAAAATGATATTCACCTTTAGATAATTTTTCATGTTTAATTTCATGATATTTTGGACTATTTTGTTATGTTTAAAATTTATAAAGGCTTAAAAATAATTTTACCAAAAATTTTATGCCCTTAGAAGGGTATTTCCTAAGTTGGCCAAATCATATACAGGTTTACTTGAGAAGTTTTTGATATTTTTAGGCTATTTTGTAATTATGGTAATTCTAGAAACTAAATTAAAAAACAAAAAAATTATTTTCAGGCCTTCCATGCTTGGTCAAGAGCTTCATGTACCCTTGAAAGTGTGTTTCATGCATTTTTAACAAGTTGAAATACATATTATGCATTTTTAGCCTTTTGAGGATCTTTTTGTAAT
>JBBYHM010142881.1:15481-27376 GCA_038381775.1 Adansonia rubrostipa
AACATCATGGGGATACTAGTCCTTTCATGCATGTAACCAACTCTCGAGCCCAACCAACGAATCTATGGACTTTATAGACCTTGAAATCAGTATTTTAAGTTTTGTAACTTGTGCTATTGTTTTTAATAGGCGTTCGATCTTGCCTAGCCTAAAATGATCGATGGCGACTCTAAGTTTATGGCGACTTCATGGTGACCATTTGGGTCCAGTTAGATGAGCGACTCATCTAACAATCCCTCCCCGTTCATATCATCATGCCTAATCCAAACCCTAATCAAAGGATAGCTTAAAGGCTTGACCATAATTAACCATCATTTATTTTTAAGTCAAATGCACTATGCCCTTCGGATCATCTGATGTTTTAAAGGTCGGGCACGTGGCGACAGTAATCTTTAAAAATTTGAATTAAGATTTAATCATCCATATGGTTAGAAGTTACCTTGACTTTAGATGTTGAAATCTAAACACAAAAAACTCTAGGAAGCTGATTTATTGAAAGTTTTCTAAAGATTACAAGTAGCACACATTTCTTACCTTTAATGACTATCTACCTAAGTAGTTATTGAAACCTTCCAGAGGATGTGTGGTTTTCCAATTCTAGCTAGAGGGTTTGTTACCCCTCAACCAAAAAGTAACTTTAAATCTTGAATTAATCAAGAACCAAGAAGAGAAAATGAAGCAAAATTATGCCAAGCACTATGGCTTTTAAAAAGGTGGCACAATTTCTGAGGTTTATGTATAGGTGGAATATTGCTTAAGAAAACCATCTTTTATCTAATAAAATATATTCTTACAAGATATTTAGCAGCCTCCTATCTCAAAAGTAGGTTAAAACTCTCTTAAAAGCATTTAATCCATCATATCTATACATACTAGTTTAATCCTACTCCTAATTGGAATTAGAATGAGATAGGTTTAACCTAGTTAAAACTCCTAAAACAAGTTAAACTTATTCTTTTTGTTTTACGTTAATTAAATGATTAGCAAGTCTTATCCCATTTTGGATGAAATATCCACTAAAATTGGTATAGACACCCTATTTTCTCTAGCCCTTTGTTAGCTTGTTCTCGATTTTAGGGGTTAGATGAAATTTTCTAAGTTGCATATTTTTGGATGAGTTATAGATAATAGAAATGTTTAATTGAGGTTATGGTTTTCCTAATGAGATTTGTTTAATAATAAGACATCTGGGCTTAATTATCCAATTTAATGGGTCAATGTCAAATTTGGAAAACCAAGATCCGGGTTTCAAAAATTTGAGAATGTCAAAAGTTAATTAGTATATGTCTCTTAAGGTGATTGAGTGGTTATTGATGATGTTGCCACCCCGTTTCAATCTCATCATGAGAGAAAGTATGTGCGACATAAAATTGTTTGATCTTACTAGGGAATTGTCTTCCTAATTAGGATTTTGCATTTTTTTTGACATGATTAGGAGGCAAGAAAGTACAAGTGCTCAGCTCTTGAATGTGGATGGGTACCATCAGACGAATCGCTTATTCAGTTGGTCTAAGATGGCTACTATGACTTAGCCAATGATTAGAGTTACAACCAATCATTTACGCTTTGTATGATCAGATGCCTATTAAAACTAATATTTTGAGTTACAAAACTCAAAACATTGATTCCATGGTTTGCATAGTCCAGAGTTTGACAATTAAGTTTAAAAGTTAGTTATGCACTATGAGGTATAAACCTTTCCATGATGCCCAAAATCATAACCTTGCTAGCTATGTCTTAACTTGGTTTCAATTTTCTTGGTTTTGACTTATCATTATATTGATATAATCCTAATTTTATGAGTTTGAAATGATAAATCTGCATTTTAAAGAAAAATTTTAATCCCATGTGCATCTTGTAAAGGTGAAAAACATAGAGATTTTTTATAAAAAATGATCTCCGAGTTTGGTTTTGAAAATATTGTCAAGCACTGTAAGGAACATTAAATATTGCTTTTGTGATTTTTGGAAAATGAATTTTTTCAAAAAGTGAATGCATGCTAATCACAACAAAGAGAAATATGTTAGTAAGACGAAAAGTACAATATAATATTGCATAAAAGAAATCACACAACAAAACAAAAAGGAAAAATGGAGGGATGGTCAGAATATATCTTGTAACTATCATTGATTATCTTGAAATAACTGAGTTAAAAATTTTTAAAACGCATTTGAATTCAATTGCTGCTTGAAGCGTGATAATTGTGTTTGAATTTTGAAAAAGAAGCTTGGAAAAAAAGAGAGAAAATTTGATTTCTTGATAATTTTTGAAAAAAATGAGATTAAAAATTTTAGGTTGAGAAAATTGACTATTTCTTTATAAAAGTGACATTTTTAATGTTTCTTAACAAAATCATAATTTTTTTGACTAAATTGACAAATTTGATTTAAAAGGTAGGAGTTAACGAAAACAAAAATTGGCAAAACTAAAAAATGTTCGTGTCTTGATCAAGCCTAGGGTGAGATTGACACATACTTTTTGGCATGATAAGGTTGATTGGACCCACTGAGAGACATTCAAGTGTTTTAAAATAGGATTTCGAAAGAATAGATTAATTTTAACCAATGTTGAAAATAGAAGACAACATCATGCTGTCCTCTTTTTTTATTCCAGGAAAATTTGGAGGTTTTAGGAGTTAGGTGAGGTATCATTTGAAGGGTGACTTGATAAGGTTTAATGTAAAATTTTTTAAAAACTCCTAGAAAATCATCTTTTGGGTGGAAAATAATTTTTTTAAGTTGGATGAAGTGCGACATTGACAACACATATAGGGGAAAAAGATGCAGTAGATTTTGAAAAATCTTTTTAGGCTAACTTAAAATTGCTAAATCGCAAATGATACCTTTTAAAAAAATTTCATAAGACTCTTATGAAAAATGTTTTTAAAATTTAGAAAAATCTATTGATAGGCGAAATGGTCCAAATAGAATATAATTTATTGATTTCCAAGAGTTTTGAATAGCATTAGTTCTAAAAATCAAACTCCCTCATTCAAAATGATCTAAGGCAAGCGATATATTGTGAAGATAATTTGATTTCTTTCCATGGAATAATATGATATAATTCATGAAACATTTTTTAAGGTCAAAAAATGATTTTTTAAGTCATGATTCAAAGTAAAAATAAGGGAATTTTGGTTTTCTCAGGTTGTTTTAGACAAAACTCAGGCCATGGACATCCAAATGTCCATGATAGAAAAAGAGGAGTGACATGGGCTTTATGAGCTCACTTGTATAATTTTTTAGCAGTTTGGGACAACGAGATGGCCCATTAACCATGCCACTAAGACAATGGCTCTAGGCAGAAGATAAAGACATAAACAACTTTGGACAACTTTAAAAGACAAATTTTTTCTCTAAAAATAAACCTTTAGCCTTGTTTAACCTTGAATCTAGACATGAAAAAATTGATTTATCCCTAAGATTGGATGACCAATGAATAGAAATACCTAAGTCCATGTTAATCCTTATTTATTAAGGTTAACATGGCCTTAACTTAGGGGGTTTAGGAAAATAGGTTCTTAACAATCAATAGTAAGCATTTTGACGTAGATGTAATGAACCCAAGGTGATATTCGTGACAAGAAGCATAATAGGCATATGTAAACATATAAAGATGACATTTAATCATGGAAATGATGATAGTTTGTGAAGAAATTAGCATTGGAATGCATGAAGATAGTTAAATGAATGACATCAAGAAATGATGTGAAAATGATGTAAACATGCTTAAGCAAAGAAAAATGCTTGTTGGAATTTTATGACAGCATCAAAACACATCATCAAGAAGAAAACAAACTCAAAGTAATGGAGAAACATGATAGATGGGTCAACAAAGCACCAAAAAAACCTAAATCTACCTCATCCAAGACCACAAAATGCATGAGAATCTTAACATAAGATCATGATCATGTCTAAGCTCACTAAAATAATGGAAATGAAAATATAAGTTCAAAATAGGATAAAAGATAAAAAATAAACCATAAAAGCTTGAAAGGCTTTGTTGATAGTGGTGAGTAGAAAGATCTTCCAATTTAAAGCTCTCTTACTTTTCTTTGCTATGAGTTAGCAAAAAAAGTGTCTAAGAATGAGCTTAGTGGTTATGGTGATAATTAAAAGGGGTTTTGTGAGGAATAGTGATGGTTTTGGAGGCTTTTAAGGTGGTTTTTGGAGGGTTTGATGGAGAGCAACAAGAATAAGTTTTTTTAAGTGTGAAGGCTAATGTAGTTGTGTAAAGTGTTTTTTCACTTAACCTTATATCTTATATATGATTCATTTTTAGCCCTCAAAGACTTAAAAAAGATGGGGTATTTGAGTCATTTAGGGAGACAAAATGGTGACTCATGGTACTAAACTGAATTTTTTTACCATTTCATTAGCTGAAACATAGCTCTAGTAATAGTAACAAACCATGCATGAGTTGGCACTTTGAGTAAGGTCAAGCTTGCCCTTCATAAATCCATATTTTCTCATGACATGCCTTCATGATAGGCTTAATGGATCATTCAAAAATGTTAAAATCTAATATTTAAGCCCAAAAATAAAGTCCATATGATTTCTATAAATTATATCTAATTTTGGATATTTTGAGCCCAAAGTCATGATCAAATCTAAGTTTTAGTGTCATAGTATAAAGATGTGAAAATGGCATGAGAAAGATAAATTTTGGCCTTATGTATCAATATAACAGCCTTTATATCGATACACAAAATGAATTTAGCCAATTAGTATTGATACACAAATAGTACAAAGCTTCTTGTATCGATCTTTAATGTAGATTTTTGCTTAGGTCTCGATTCTATGAGTTGTTATCGATACTAAGCCCCAAAATTTCCCTTATATTGATTCTTCATGGCTATATCGATACACATTCACCCAAAAGCATGATTTTAGCTTTCAAGTAACCTGGTCTTGATACCAAGACTTCTTTTATCAATACAAAGCCATGAGTATCGATACACAATATCTTGTATCAGTACAAGCTTTGGTTTCTAGGATTTTGTTAATGTAAAAGCCTTATATCAAGACCTATAAACTATGTATTGATATCTACTCATGTTAATATGGATTTTACATACTTTTAGCCTCTTGAACACCTTATCTCAGCTAGGAATGATAGAGAATAGACCTATGTTTATCTGAATAGACCCGATGATGCTTTAAAAAATGGCCCTTAATGCCTCAGATATTGGCCTAGATAAAATGGGGTATTTATAGCTACCCGCTTAGGTTATTGAGTATCAAGAAGAAGGCAAAGAGCGATAGACACCATTTTGTTTAGGGCGTGCTTGATGTTGTCTCATATGCCTGTGATGGATGATTAAAGTTAAAATAAGATCAGGATAAGATAATGCTTTGGCGATGATTTTGATTTTTGCAAAAGATGAATGTCGCCAGGTGCCTAACCTTTAAAACTTCGGATGATTCGAATGGCATAGCATGCTAGACTTAAAAATAAATGATGATTGGTTATGGTCGAGCCTTTGAGCTATCCCTTGATTAGGATATAGATTAGGCATGATAATATGAAGGGGTAAGGACTGTCGGACGAGTTGCTCATCCAATTAGACCTAGTGGCCACCATGAAGTGGCCATAAAGCTGGAGTCATCACTGATTATTTTAGGCTAGGCAAGATCGAATGCCTATTGAAAACAATATCTTGAGTTACAAAACTCGAAACATTGATTTCAAGGTCTATAAAGTCCAGAGATTTATTGGTTGGGCTCGGGAGTTGGTTACGCATAGAAAAAGACAAGCCTACCTACGACCCTCGAAATCGATACCTACTACCTATGTCTCACTTTGGTCTCGATTAAATCGGTTCCATTTGGTCTCTATTTAGATATAATCCTCTTTAATGGTTGAAGTTTTGAAAAATGGAAATCTAAGTTTTTTAAAGAAAAATTAGATCATCTATGTGCCTCAGAGATGTAAAGAATGTAGGGATTTCGTGTGAAAACGATGTTTGGATTGGGTTTTAAAAATTAGATGTTTCGTATTAGGCACCGGAAAGATACTAACATGAAACATCGCCTCATAAATTTCATTAGAAAACAAATTTTAAATATGAATGCACAATAACACGACAAAAGGAAACAAGTTAGCGAGGCAAAAGTAAAAAATATATTAATATCATAAACAAAAACAAGAACATAAAAAAGAAGGGCGATCAAAATGTATCTCATAATTGCCTTTGATTATTGAAGAATAACCTGGATGATAATTTTAGAGATCAGTCTGGATTCAGTAGTAATTTGAAGAACAAAGATAATTTTTATCAAAATAGTTTCAGGCATCTCGAAGAAAGAAAACTTTAAGTTTTTGAGGTGAAAGCAGGGTTGGAGTATCCCCTCAAAGAATTGAGGTTGGTGTGTCCCTTAAAATACAGTTATGAAAATAGTTAGGAATAAAAATGAAATTTATTATTTTTTAAAAAAATGGGGTTGAAGTATCCCTCGTAGTAGTAGGGTTAGAGTATCCCAAAGTTAGGAAAACATTTAGGAACAATTAAAAAATTTGAACTTTAATTAAAAAAAAGGTTGGAGTATCTCCTTTGAGCAATAGAGTTGAAGTATCTCCACTTGCAAAAAATTTAATATGACATCCTATTTTTTTTTCTATATTTTAACCTTGATCCAAGTCAAAAAGGGGTTGGTGTTGTGAAGGAGGCTATACAGGTGCTTTTTTAGCATCCGAACATCTCGATAAAAGGAGATTCAAAAACTAAGTTGAAAATAGGCGATAACATCATGTCATCTCTATTTCCAAATTTTTTTTCAAGTGTATCCGAAGACTTCAGAGGGTAAAGGAGGTACTAATGGAAAGGTTACTCAACAAGGTTTAATGTGAAAATATTCCAAAAATTCTATAAAATCGCTTTCTAGGTAGAATTAATTTTTGAAGTTAGGTTCATCTTAGCTCTAGCAGTAAGTAAATTTAAAAGGGCATGATGGATTTCAACAAATCATTCTAAGCTTATCCGAGATCATTAGATCACGGGTAATGCCTTTTTGGAAAGGGAATTTTATGAACATTTTGGGAAAAATATCTATAAATTTTGTAAAAATCATTTGATGGGCTGAAATGGCACAAACAAAATGTTGCAGATTGGTTCCAGGGTTTTTAGATAGCAAGGGTTCAAAAAATTATAACTCCCTCATCCAGGATGATCCGAGGGCAAATGGGATATTGTTAGAAAGGTAATTCGATGCCCTTTAAAGAAAAATATTCAAAAAAAAAACAAAGTAAATATTTGATGGTTTGAAACTGATTTTTCAAGTTTAGACTATAGTCTGCTAGAGCCAAAACAAAGTGCATTATTCGATATTTTGTTTTTCTTTTTTGAAGATAGACTCAAGTCTAGGATATTTTGAACGTTGGTGATAGAAAGTAACACGGGCTTCACAAGTTCATTCCATTATCCTGGACTAGTTTAGGATGATGGAACAACCTGTTGACCATATCGCCAAAAGAAACACAAAACTCAAGATCAAGGATTAAAACTAAAAGGATTTTTTTCTTTGAAAAATGAACTTATTTCACCATGAATCCAGATTTGAAATGTTGATTTACGCCCATGATTGGGGGACCAATTTGATAAGAACATTAAATCTATGCTACTCTTCATCTATTGAAGGTAACATGAACTTAACTTGGAAAAGTTTCTAAAAATCAGTTTGTAAGAGAAAATTAAGCATTTTAATGGAGATATCATGAACAAAATACAACACATACAAAGATAAACATGGATTAAACATGCAAACAAGCAAAAATGACATTTTGACATGGAAATAGGTGACATAAATGCTAAAAGATGACAAATAGGGTGCATGGAGATGATATAAACATGTTTATACAAAGAAGTGGATGTTATAGTTGTAAAGAAAACATTTTTATTTCATGAGCCTCCTTAAAACATAAGAAAAATATTTGAACATACTAAGACACATTAAGGTAACCATTTAAATATGAAATGGATATGCGAATATGGAAGAAACATGGCGAAAGATGCATGAAAAGAGGCTGTATGATGATAAAACTAACACAACCAAGGCAATAAAAATGTATAGGAGTATTAGAAGGGTCATGGCAACATGAAAGGTTCACTAAAATGAAATGGATGATCAAAACAGAAAATATATGGAATTGGGTAAAATATACTAGCAAAGGCTTAAAGTTTCTTCCTTTTCTAAAGCAGTGACTTTAAGCTTAGTTTCTTCCCTCTTTTGCTATTGTTTACCAAGAAAAGGGTGAAGAAGAAGCTTTCTAGTAATATAATTGCTGATGGGGTGTTTTGAGGATGAAAGTCTATGAAGGGTTGGGTTTTTGAAGGTGTTCTGGTAGTGGTTTTAAGGAGCTAAGGGAATATGGGTTGGTTGAAGGTGAAAGGCAATGGAATAGTGTTGTGATGAGTTTTTGAAGGTAAAGTGGTTAGAGAATTTGTGAGGATTGATGAGGAGTCTTTTTAGGATTGCTGGAGAGCTTCTTTGATAGTTGATAGTGTGTTTTTTATAGCTGATAGTGTTTTTTCAATGCTGAGCCCCTGCTTTTAAAAGATAATGTAAAGGGTACTTTTGATTTTTCTCTTTTGCACCAGGGGACATCTCTAGCTGCCATGCTAAGTTCACTCTCTTTTTATTGGTTTTGCCATGCTAAGCAAAGAGGCAAAAAAGCTGTGACAACCTACAACTGGAGATATGCCTGCCATACCCTCTTGCAGCCATATATCTTATGAAAGTAACCTTTGTCATTAATTGTTTGGACTCCAAAAATTTGTTAGAATCCATTAATGAACCCATAGTTAAGGTTTACAATGTTTGATGATAGTTCCTCGGTGCAAAAACATGTTTAAATCAGGTTTTCAAAGGCTAAAAAATGGCTCGAACTAGGTAAAAATGCCTTGGTGTATCGATACACAAAGGTACTTTTTACTCTTGAGTATCGATACAATGAGTTATGTATCGATACAGAGAGCAAAAAATATTTTCAGTATTGAGACTTAAAGACCTGTATTGATACTCCATGGATTTGTATCGATACTCATACTTGTGTATCGATATATTTTACCAAAAATCATAACTTTAGCTACTGCCAAGGTCTATATCGATACAAACATGCCAGGTATTGATACCACACCTTAGGTATCGATACTAAACTCTTTTGTATCGATACTACATGTGAAAATTCAAGTTTTTCTTACCATAAAGGTCTTGTATCAATACTTGTGCCCCAATATCACTTTTCATACCTGTGGCTTCCTAATTTACCTTAACTTGGTCATAAATAATGGGAAATTAATTTGTGCACAGATTTGAATGACCTTGGTGACACCATGAAAAGCGTCATTTGATGCCTTATTTTTACATTTTCTTTAATATGGCCCATAGGCATTTTAGACCTTCCAAAAAAATTTTTTTTGCCTAGCGCCATGTCGTCTAATAGTACCTAGTGACACAATGCTCGATAGTTATCCTCTAGCTTTTATTTCTGCTTTTTTTTATTTTATTATCTTTTACCTATTTCTTTGGATGCCAAAAACTGGTCCGGACAAAATAAGGTGTCATAGCTGCCCCTTCTTTGGTCATTGCTAAGTATTAGGAATAAGGCAAAGATAAATAGTCACCATTTTGTTTGGATGGGATGATGGATTTGTGTGCCTGCTGAGAAGTTAATAGTTATTTAGTATCATGTTGAGATGGTTTAAGTAACTTGCAGAAAAAAAGATTTTAATGAGTTTGTAGGGTTTGACCTCCCTACTAGGTTGTTTTTCATTTTTTCAAATAGGTGCCATCAGCTTGTGTAGGCTTTAAAGTAGGTAAAGAAATACGCCTAACTTTTCATGGACTAAGGTAGACAAGTGCCACTAGCTTGTGTGGGCTTTAAGGTAAGTGAAGAAAGATGTCTAGCTCTTTATGGACTAAGGTAGACAAGTGCCATCAGCTTGCGTGGGCTTTGAGGTAGGGAAGCATCCTGCTCCTTAAAGACTGAGATAGGTAGTTGCCACCAACTTGTGAGGGCTTTGATAAGCGTCTTACTCTTTGAGGAAAATAAAAAAAATTGTACCTTAGGTTCCCTATAAATTTGACTTCTGTATATAAGAGCTGATACTTGTATACAGGAGGTCCATGACCACTTATTGAGGAGGTTTTGAGCATATTCTCCAGATGTGGGGTTCTAGGACAAGATTGATTGTGGCCTCAAGAGTTCATTTTTGGTGTTTAAACATGAAACAAAGTTCCTGCAAAGTTTTATCTTTTGAAGTAATGCTAGGAAATCATGTTATAAGTTTTGTTTTTTTATGGAGCATTATCAATTAGATGATAAACATGATGCAACATGAAATACAGTGCTACGAGAAGATTCTACAAAAAATCAAGTAATATTTTTATTCAAACAAAAAGGGTACAATTTGTGACAAGCTTATAAGATTATGAAAGGTTTTAAAATACAAAAAAAAGATATAAGAATTCTTCCTAGTTGACTGGCTTTAATGCTAATGATATGAATTTTTGACTGAGTGCTTTTGGAGATTTTTTTCGAGCATTGATTCTTTTGGTGTTGGCAACTCATTAAAAGATCCCTTGATTGGCCTATGATGGGATAGAGGCCCTAAAGTTAGGTAGTTTCCATTTTTTGAGTGCAAGTATGGATAAGGTTTTAGTGGTATTAGTCAAAACAGAATAGATGGGTTAGGTTATGACTTGGTGTCTTGTTTAGAGTTATGAATATAGGGAAGTTTGGTTTTGGGCTAACGATAGTTTGGGCTTAGCTTTGTTTGAATGAGGAGGTCTAATCACTTAAGCCGCCCTCTTGGGTTTTCAACTTAAGCTAGTTTTTCTTTTCTTCTTTCTTTTTATTATTTTTTGTTTTTTTTTCTTTTTTGGATTTTGGATTTTTTTGTGAGTGGTAGGTGAGGGACTAATAGGATGCCCTTTTAGGTTTTCATCCTAAGGTCTTTTGGTTGCAATATGCCCTGAGGTGGATCCTCACGATCTATGGATGCATACTACTTAAAATATTTTTTTGACTTGGAAATATCTTCTTGACTGAGACTTTTCCTTCGCAATGCGATGAGAATGAGAAAGTACGGATTCTCAACTTTGTGATATAATGGAAGGGACCATAAGATGAATCGCTCATCTTATTGGTTTCAAATGACCATCACAAAATGGCCAACGCTTGGAGTCGCCACCAATCATTTTGGGCTAGGCATGATTGGATACTTATTGAAACCTATGCCTTGAGTTCGAAACTTGAAACATCGATCCCGTGGTCTACGTAGTACAAAGATTCACCATTTGGGTTCGGGAGTTTGTTACACATGATGAGGCATAAACCACATCGCGACGCCTGAAATCTGTGCCTTACTAGTTATATCTTATCTTGGTTTTGATTCTTTCAATCTTAACTCATTACTATTTTGATATAACTCTTTTTTTAATGCATGAATTTTATACAAATACAAATCTAGGTTTCGATGAAAAGATTTAATCTCATATACGCCTTGGATAGATGGGGAATATAGAATTTTCAATAAAAATGACCTTTGGATTTTACTTTTGAAAATGGAATGTTCCACTTTGGGCATAGGAGAGATACCCACGTGGAACGTTACCTTTAATTTTATTTGAAATGATTGGAAAACATGAATGCAAATAATCATTACAAAGAAGTCACATTAGTAAGGCAACAAATGAAGTAACATAACATGGATCATTCAATGCAATGATAAAGAAAAGGGATGAACTATCTCACAATTGGCATCAATTATTTGGGAATAACCAAATCGATAATTTTTTAGATGTATCTAGGCTTCTTGAGAGAACAAGGTTTGTTTGACACATTCATGGAAGTCTGGGAAAGAGAAAATTTAATTGTAGTTGAAAGATAGGGTTG
>JBBYHM010143204.1:0-37187 GCA_038381775.1 Adansonia rubrostipa
ATTAAGTGGTAAAAATTTATTCTCACCTGTAGGGTTTTAGTCTTGTTAGGTAATCTAGATCTCAAAATATTTAATAACATTTAAAAACTCTTTCATTTTTCAATTGTTTGATTAGTCCAGAATTATTAAATATACTTTTCTTAATATTAAGATTGACAAGTAATTTATTGAACCTTTAAAATTCTTTTTTTATTTAATTTATAATGCTAAGTTTCAAGCACATAGTTTGGGTTATATTTATATATAACAAAAAAGCACAAAAAAAGTTAATGATTAAATAAGTTATCATAGAAAATTGATCTTTTTGTAAACGAAACCGATTTGTTGAAATTGAAACCTGTCAAGTGGGGTCCATAGTTACATGGAAAAAAATTCAATAGACAATACATAATGGTGTTGGCAAAATTTAAACAAAAAAACAAATAATGGTAGCTTGGATTTTTTTTCCTTTCCCATTAGTTTAAAATTTTTAGAAACATAATACTAATAGTATTTGACATTTTTATTTGCCAATTATTAATGTATAAAAAGCTCAACCTTAGAAGTTTTTCTTAGCCAAAAGTTTAAAAGTATATTTGGAATAAATAAGATAACTGATAATAATACTTTGCTTGATAAGTTGATAACAATCGCATAAGAGCTTGTGATATATATATATATATATTTATCTTTCTTATAATTTTACAAATAATGAATTAATGACTTTTTGAATAGGATACTCAGTTGGAAACATGATCATGGAAAGCATCTTTTGAACCATTGAATCCATTAATTGAAGCCTATTTAAGAAGAACTAGATTTTACTATGTAGCCCTAGTTAATCGTTGTCAATATGAGGTAGGACTAATATGTGCATTGGTTGAACAATGGAGGCCTGAGACGCATAAATTTAATTTTCCATGCGGTGAATGCACAATCACACTAGAGGATGTTGCACTTTAACTGAGTCTACCAATTGATGAAAAAGAGGTAACAGGGAGAAGTCTGTTACACTAGGAGGCTTTATTCGAAGAAATGTTAGGCGTGATCCCTCCCTAAAACTTCATTCAGAGCTCAACTATCAAAGTGACTTGGTTGATAGAAATATTTCGTTATATCCCTGAACATGCAACTGAACAACAACTAAAGTCTGCTACTCTAGCATATATTTTAGCGTTATTGGTGGAATGTTAATGCCTGATAAATCTGAAAATTAGGTACATTTGATGTATCTTTCACTTTTGGTAAATTTGAATGAAGTAAGGAAGTATAGTTGGGGTTTCGCATTAGGGTTCTTGTATAGGGAACTCTGTCATGCAACAATTGGGGCGACACATGACATAGGTGGCTGTTTAATGATACTACAGTCATGGGCATGGTACCAGCTTCCATTTCTTGCGTTGATAGTTAGAGAAAATTATGTATATCCTCTTGCGTTAAGGTAATAAATATAAGTATTATATTGATTCTTTGAGAACTTACATTTGCATATGGGTTATTCATATGTTACATGTATTTGAACAGATGGTACAGTCCGAAGCAGTTTGGTCATACAATTACGGACGTTGAAAGCATTAGAGTACGACTGGATCGCATGAGACATAATACGGTAAAATTTGTAGTAGTTTACCTTAAGTATATGCATTTTTAAGCTAACTTATTGCATATGATCAATATTAATTTTTGTCTATTATTTCACAGTTTTTATGGGGGCCATATATTACAGATGAAATTGTGGCATGCCTCCCATCAGAAACCTTTCAAAATAGCCACATCTGGAGAGCAAACACAGCATTAATATGTTTTCAAATTGTGGAATGACACCAGCTGGATAGGGTCTTATTCCAATTTGGGATGCAACAAGTAATCCCTCAACCACCTATGAACCTTGATAAAGTTCACAGAGTTGATATGTGTGAAAATCATACAGAAAACTAGGCTGAAAGGCATGCAAATTGGATCCGATTTTGGAGAAAATGTTCTAGACAAATTGTTTAGGCTCCTGAAATTGTGTACAACAATTTCTCACCGTCAGATGAGTACATCAGATGGTTTTATACTCATGGCCGACCATTTATTTTCTCATTGTCAGGACTTTAAGATATGAGAAGTAGCTTACATTATCAACAAACTTCAAATCCAGACACTCCTATGGAGCTTCACAGGCGTACTTGACAGCATGGAATTAGTGAGAGGATGAATCAACCTATTTCAGCAGAGGTTGATGCTACCAATACACCTAGGATGTCCTTCAATCATCCTGAACCAGAGCATGATCTTGGGGTATCATCCAGTCGTAAGTATTCATTCAGTTATGGTGGAGATAATGATGATAGGTGCTATCGACCGAAGCTACCCACCAGTAGGTTAGATGCCAACCTTTTAACTCCTATGCAACTAGAAGTACTTCTGAGAAGTGTATATCAGTTTGGAGCCCCCTTGGAGAGCGGTACCCTTCCTAATTTTGGCCTACCACGTACTACTTCCATGGGTAGAGGGCTAGGGTTTTTGGATTGGGCGGACATTACTAGGGTTATGAGCGAACATAGGGATTCTATGCCAACTCAGGAAGAAACCACTGAAGAAGATGCACTGACGGTGGAAGTAAGAGCCCAAAGACGTCAAACCAGGGGCGTACGTGGCAATGAAGATGAAAATGTTGAACGAAGAATATTGCCACCACGTAATAGGAGAACCCAGCATTGTTGTTCTACACCGCGCGATAGGGCTGCCCGTCAATAGATATCCCCTTGTATTAGTCACTTATATTATACAGTTTATAGTCTTATAGTTTTACAGTTATGTAGTTTTAGGGTATTATACAATATTGTAAATGTTATGTTTCTTATGTTGGAAGATAATTAATACAAAATATTTTATTATGCATATTAGTATAATTATATAGGTAACATGTTAAATACATTATATCGTTATTATTATTTTATAATAATTAATAACTATATCTTAAAGATATTTTATAATAGTAATTATATTATTTTCTACAATATGTGTTTATATTTTTTATATTGCAAGATAAATAAAAAATAACTTTAATTGCATTTCATTAAAAAATAACATTTACATCATGAAATTGAAAGTGATAATCAATGATGCAAACTTTCCCCCAATGTGTCGACTTGATAAGGGCAATTTTTTCGGTTATGGCCTTCAGTCCTACATAGTCCACAATGCTTTGGTTGGCCTCTCTCCCTGAGATCCATTTCATTATGAATTTGGCTTGATTTTATTCGACTTTTGGGATCTCTCCGTATTTCTGGATTAGGGCACAGTTGTGGACCATTATATTCCAGCCAATAAGCTTCATTCCCGATGGGTTGGAACTCATGTCGATAAACATTGTTTATAGTCTCTAGTCTATAAACACTGTCTACATATAGCATGCAATCAATATGGATATGAGCACAAGCAGCAACAGCATGTGAACATGGGTATCTGTGTGCTCGAAACTTCCCACAGTCACACCACCTCTCATTAAGATTTACTTTGTATGTCGAAGCCACAATTCCCTCTTGAGGGTTTTTTAACTCCTCAACCAAGAAAGATTGATTTGTTCGTATAAACCCCCAAACAAGGTGTGAGTTAGCTTTTCTTCAATTTTCTTGCATGGCATTTGTGACTATTTTACAATAATTGTGCCCAGCTGCTATCATTGTAATCTGCTTGTTCCCCATCACCATAAATAATTCTGCTAATCTAAAATATGTAGCGTTCACTAAAACGGTTATAGGAAGATGACGAGTCCCATTCAACACTGAATTTATACATTCGGCCAAGTTTGTCGTCATATGTCCATACCGTCTTCCTTCATCATATGATTATGCCCACTTCTCTCGTGGGATCCTATTGATCCAATCGGCCGCATCTGCATTCTCCGCACGAAGGTTTTCATACTGCCACTGAAAATAGGGTCGTCGCAACTCGTACACTGAATAAATAATATGATAATTTTTGGACTTATTAACAACTGATAGATAAATATTAAAATTGATAAGATTGTAAGAGAGGAAATAACCATAAACGTGATTACATACCCATATTAACAACTTGTTAACGTAACTCTTTATTGTTAAACCTCTTCATGAAGTTGGCTACAATATGTCGAATGCAGTACACATGATATGCACGCAGAGGTTTCCATGCACTACCTGAGTATCTAATCACAGATTTTATGGATTTATATCGATCGGATATTAAGCATATCTCAGGTTGTCTAACAATATATCTATGTAAGTTGTTAAGAAAAAATGACCATGCCTCCCTTGTCTCACCCTCTACAATGGCAAAGGCAATTGGTACTATGTTTCGATTGCCATCTTATGCAACAGCTAACAATAATGTTCCTTTGTATTTTTCATATAAGAATGTACCGTCTATTTGGACAACATGTTTATAGAAGGGAAGGCCTTCAATGCAAGACTTGAATGTCCAAAAAAGTCGATGAAAAATATCCATACCTTGCACCATTTGATGACCGTGGTATGCAAGTACAGTTTGTAATTCCACTATTATGCCAGGAACAAAATGTTGCATTGTCGCCAACCATTTTGGAAGATCATTGTATGATTTATCCCAATCTCCGTAGAGTCGAACATTGCCTTCTGCTTCGCTATCCATGCTTTTCTATAGGAGGTCATGTATCCATGCCTATCCCATATCTCGGCAACCAAAACTGAGACAAAAATGGTCGGATTTGCTTGAACTAAGGACAAAATGCATGAACATATCATGTTGGAATCTAGTTTCATGTGATCTTGTGAAATACGTAGAGATGCACAAGTATGAGTCCCATTATACTTTTTAATCTCCCATACTTGCGTCTTTTTCAATAATCTTACCCTTATACTCCAGTTACAATCGGTACCATACATGGTACACTGGCCGTGATATTTGATTGGCGACGATTCTACTATTCTATAATCTACAGAGTTCTTGATATTGTAGTGCTTTATAGTAGAAACCATAGGCTCTTTTGTTGTGAACTGCATTCCAACACAGAGCTCACTACTAGATGGATTCCAACTTCTCGAAAACTCTAATGTTTGAGCATATTCTAAAAATTCTGCTACATGCATTGCATCCAGATCGAGGGTGTGCATATGGAGAGATGGCTTATACTGATGAAGAAGATTGTTGGCTCCACTAGTAGATGACAGATGAGAAGAGTTGAGATCACCACCGATATTTGGGCATGGATCATGGTTGTCATCATTATCATCAGCTTTAACATACTCTTCTGGCTCACTAAAGTCACCAACATAATTACCATGGGCTCCATATGACACTTCAGGATCAGCAGCAGATGAACTTAGCCCTCCATATTCTATTTCAACACCTCTAATTGGAGAGTCTATCATTATAAAGTTGTTTGGCTCATTATCTTCATAGATTAGAACGGTTGGTGGCACAGATGAATAATGAAAAGATTCATACAAATTATTCATCACCACTTGTGCATTTGGAGGAGGTTGACATTTAGGATTCTCAAATGGCCAGGACATATGCCCATCTGCAGTTGGCATGTATGAAGCTTCAACATCATGATGTACATCCTCAAGGTCGGCATATAACTCAATTACATTAACATTAGAAAATTGCTGATGAACATCAAACATGCATCTGACATCAAACATGCATCGGACGCATCCTTCTCTCATAGAAATAAAAAGCCTATATTTGATATCTGATACTTTGGTTCTGCTTGTAGCTTTGATTTTTGCACCAATTTTTACCTTTAATTCCTCTATTATAATATTTTTGTCAATTCTGATAGTTTTAGGATGGTCACTTTGAAAGGTAACACCTTTTTCATTATTGACAATTTCTCCATTAGAATAGACAAGTGCAACAAATCTATTACTTATGTTGGTAAGATGGAAATAACTCTAAACAAAATGCTAACGATTGAAAACTAAGAAACAAAAAAAGAGAATGAAAAAGCACTATCACTAAACTAAGAAAACAACAATAGCAGCTGAGAATAAAAATAACAATGATGAACACATATTTATAATGCAACATAGTCAACAAATTTTTTTTCCCATTCACAATGTCTGAATTTGTCTCATTCATTAGTCTAATCTTTGCATGCATTAGTCTCATTAACTAAAGATGATATCAAAAGGAATCTGATTCCCATGCATTAGTCTCATTAATTTTTTTCATATCAGAAGGAATCTGATTTTTATACATTGGTCTCATCAACTTTCATGCATTGGTCTCATTAACTTTTTTCATATAAGAAGGAATCTGATTCCCATGCATTGGTCTCATCAACTTTTTTCATATCAGAAAGAATCTGATTCTCATGCATTAGTCTTATTAATTTATTTCATATAAGAAAAAATTTGATTGCATGCATAAGTCTCATCAATTTATTTCATATCAGAAAAAATCTAATTTTCATACAGTAGTCTGATCAATTTATTTTATATCAGAAAAAATCTGATCATTTTTCATTAGTCTTATCAACTTATTTTATTTCAAAAAATTTAATTTTCACACACTAGTCACGTACTTTCGAATATAAATAAAACCTAAAACTTATAAACTGTAAGACGAAATACGAAATCGCCACATGAATTGATGATTTTTCATAACAAAAAAAAAGACAAAAAAATAAAAAAAATTCCCATGCTTGGAAATCGCCATGTGATATGGCGATTTCTCAATTTTTTTTCAATTTTTGATTTTCGATCACCGAATTTTGCAATTGTTGAGAAATTGCCATCTCATTTGACGATTTCTTACAATAAGTTGAGAAATCGCCATCTGGTTTGGCGATTTCTTAACTAAAATTTACAAATTAAAAAATTATCATTTGAAATGTCAATTTCTCAATTAATTTGAAAAATTGGCCTATTTCGGTAAATAATCTGAGAATCGCCTATTTTCGTAAATAAAAAAATTTTATATTATTAACATAAACTAGCCTTTCTTTTCCTTGTCTGAAGAATTTCTTATCTTATTTTTTTCATCAGAAACCTTTCAACTAAAAAATGCTTTCAAGTAGAAAAACAAGTTGGCTTTTAGAGTTTCTTGATTTTGATCTAGTCTTTACTCATTTAGTGTTGTAAAATCTTTTGGCACAGCTTTATTAAACCCTATCCCAAAAAATTTTAAAAAATTAGGTATTTTTCTTCCAGACATCTACCTTAAATTTAAAATAAATTAATTATTTTGGGTTATTTAATGTTATTGTGGCGTGAGGACTCCAATTTACAGCTTGGACACTTTTTAGAGCAAAAGCAAAAAATTTATGGATGCTGAAAGTTGAAAGAGGTATCTAAGCATTTGTGTTTTATTACCAATTGAGTATTATTTTTAGTATTTCATGCATAATAGCTAGTTTTGTACTGGAACTGATCATACTAGCCAATGTTAGTATATGTCTTTGAACTAATTAAGTTGGTATAAGGGATATACCGGTCAATTAATTATATACTGGTCACTACTTTAATGAGACAAGATTTTCCTTCATATTACTATGTTAGTGGCATGATTGACAATTATGAAATTACTAATTGGATGAAGCTTATGGAACATACAAAGCCTTGTAAAAAGAATTGTGATGAGTTACAATTATGGGATTTTTATACATCAAAGCTATATTCTTAAAATTGTTCCTAATCATTGCATTGTCAAGACAAGGCATTGGTAATGCTTGTAGACTAGCATATGTTATTCCTTTTTATTTATAAAGTAAATAACTGATCTCATAGGTTGAAGTATAAAGGATACTACGGATGGTATATGGATACCTATTTTGTGAAAACAAGTTCACTAAATACGGCCCGTGTGAGAACTCCATTTGGTATTAGTCATTCAAGTGTTTATGAAAATACTCTGACATGCCATTCATGTAACTAATCCTTAGATTTGTGATCCCAAGTCATCTTATATGTGGAGTATCATACTTTGATTTATCTAAAATAGGTCATCATAAGCGATGCCCAAGGTAGGGTACTTTAGGTATGACATAAAGCATACAAGATGGATAAGTGATCTAGAGAAGATTCACTGCTCTTAGTGACGTAAGAGATGTATCATATCTGTTTTAGTATGGCACTATTTCTAGTGCCGCTATTAAAAAATGATGTAGTTGGGTTTGATGGGAGATGATTTTATGAACAAAAAAGAAGAAAAGATGCTTAAAACCAAAAAAAAAAAATGAAAAAGATGCAGCTAGGGAAAGTTTAGGTTTAGATTTTAAAAAGATATAATTACCTTATATCTTTCTTTAAAAAACTAAATATTTAAAGATAAAATAGTAATTTCAATAGGTGAGATTGAGGGAGTAAGCAAATACCAGAATCGCTCCATACCAATCTTTCAAACAAAAAAAACCACCCTACCCTGCCTTGCCTCCACTATTCAAAAAACCCCTTTGATATTTGGAGCAAATTGGTTCAAAATCCATTGGGTGGATTGGATATTGTCATCCCTACTAGCAATATTCTTAATAATGCCCTTGTAAAACCAAATCATCTTATACATTATTTATGAAATCGACAACTTTAAGGACATCACTAGCAATTCTTGATATTATAACCTTATAAATATGTTTAATTGGACAAAAAATTGATATACATACGTATTTTGTTAGCTCAAAATAAGGATTGAACCAAAGGGGGCTGAATTATTTTTTTTAATTTTAATCAAAAATTAAACTTTTAAGAGAAATTGAAAATAAATGAAAAAGGTAAAAATGAGTTAAGAGTAAGGAAAGCAAACAATTGCTGCATAAAGTTTCAGTCCTTAAACTCAGAGCATACGTCTTCTCTTTTTGACATTTCTTGCTAAGGTGATTTTTACGATTTACTAGTGAAAATGTTACCTTTAAGTAAGACTTAGATAGAACTTTTCAATCTTCTTAAGAATTCTACCCAAATTCTTTAATATTCTCACTCAAATTTCGACAATCCCTTTGTGATATAGATAGTGTTTGCAAACTATTTAAGACCTCTAATAAGTAGTGTTTGTTGGAATTTAAGTACAATAGTACAATAGAAGAAGAGATACAATTAGAAGTGATAAAACAAATGTGTACAAAAATTATGAAAATATAAACAAATGAAGAATTTAAGTTTGCTTGATGCTTTCTTGATCAATTTTTGATATCTCTTGTTTTTTGAAGTGTTGTGAACCTTTATTTAAAGCTTGAAATTGAGTTATGGACATTGGGCATTAATGAAATAGGTGGAGAGTCGTTGTAGCCTTCAAAAATGCTTGTTTCATTCATTCCAGCGTCACTGGATCGATATATAAAATGATGTATCGATACATCGCTTACAAAAACTAGTCATTAGAGCCATGCATATCGATACATTTTGAGGTGTACTAATAAAATCATGAATTATATCAATACAGATAAAGGTTCAAGATTTCCTTAGCTACTGCCAACAAATGCATCTATACATGTATACCTTGCATCAATATATCCATTAAAAAAGCTTGTAAAAGAGTTTTTCTTGGCTTGAAATTGACTTAAACTTATCTAAAAAATATTCTAAGTATAAATACACATTTGGAATTATTTGTGAGAAATTGAAAGGTTTAAATCAATTTAGTATTTTTTTAAATTATTTTTAAATTAATTCAAGGAAAACTTCTAAGTTAGAAATAATTGAATACAAGTTAATTAAGCTTAAGTTGTTATTTTATCAAAACTGAGATTAATTCAAAGCTAATTTAGCTTACATATATGATATTATAATTAAAAGTGAGTTGTCATTGTTATAGTTAAAAATGTTTTGTCAATATTACAAACATTTCAATTTTTCTTTAATCCATTTAAGTATAATTGTAAGTTTGTAGTGCAAAGTCGTAATTACGATGCTCCCCTTTGAATCATAGGTAAGGTAAGCTTGTACATGGATTGGGCTAAGGCAAGAGGTTTTATAATTTGAATCAATCTAAATTATTGTTTAAATAATAAGAAATTGATGTTTTATTTAATTCTAATTATAAATATTAATAAAAAATAATTTTTTAATATTATTTTAATAATAAAACTGACTTGCTAACCAACTCAAGCTTAACCCTAACCTAAATAAAAAAAAAAAAATCTAGAACTGCAGCCCGACCTGCCCATAATTCATGCATAGGTTTCTTTGACTACAAAGTCTTTTATTTGCTGTTTTCATTGTAAAAATAATTAAACACTCTTCAATTTATCAAATTGCGTTTTCGCCTTTTACTCTTAATTAGAGATAGGTTGCATACAAATGTCGCTTCAAATTTGAAAAATAAAAGAGAAGAATACGTATTGAATCCAAATCAGTTCTTAAAAAGAAAAGGCATTACATTATTCATCAAATATTGAGCAATAACCTGCCGAAATGCAGTTACATTAGATGCCTAATCTAATAATTTTCTGGCCATATTATTCCTTTTTTTTTTTTTGGCTTTTTCCAACTCTATTTCCTACCCGAATCCCAGAACCTCTCCCAAACAATCAAAGCCCCAATATTCTTTTTTTATCAAATCCATTGCTTGGCTCTTTCTCATCCCTCCTTTCCTTGGGTTCCTCTCTTGTTAAAGTTGATTATTACTTACAAAAAAGAATTTCGAATGAAAAAATGACAATTTTCTTATTTTGATCAGTTTTGTTGAAACCGGACAAGATGGTTAACGTGTTTTAACGTCGGGTTTTTCAAGACTAGTTCGTATTATTAACTATAAGAAAAATGTTAACCAATGTTTATAGTTATTGGTTAAGGTGATATTAAAGGAAAAAAAAGTATATTTAATGAGTTACTTTTTTTTCCTTTTATAATTCAGTAAACACAGTACATTAAATATAAATTTTTTTCTAAAATAATAATAATAAAATAATTTTTAACTAATATCCATAGTGATCAATTAATCAGATCCCTAATTATAAAGCATGTGAGAAATCAATACGCCTAAGCAATTTTGGAACTTTTGCAAGTACTATTCATATAGGACATGGACTGTCTCATTATGTGCACAGAAAAATACCATGGTACTAACAATTTGTGTGTATATATTGTTGGTATTTACTTTTCAAATTAAGAATAAATCCAATGCTGAACGTATATCTCCATAAGCAATAGCCTCATTGGATTTTTTAGGGATACAATGAACCCAATTTAACTGAACAAATTTTTAGAAACTATATTATTTCATTCTTTAAAAAAATGTGAAATTCCAAAATTTATAAGAATCAAAGAACACACCAAAAATAAGAAAAAAAACCCAAAAAAGTTGGGGCTTAAAAAGATGGCCTCATCCTCTAACCCGTTATCTCTCAGCGTTCCCTAGCCCACCTTCGAGCCATGGCTCTGGCTCTGCCACCCCGGCTACCTCGATGTCATCGACAACCAACCTTCGAGTCATGCTCTACCACTCCGGCTATCTCAACGTCATCGAAAACAAGCAAACCCCCACCGCCTCCATCAACACCAGCACCTCCACCATTACCCTTAAGAACTGGTAGCTTATAAATGAAAGCATATCTAATTTAGTCAGAGCTTTTATGAAACATGGCTGAAGCATCTTGCCATATGGCAGCCACATATTGCCTTCGTAAGAAACTTGGAAGGATGGGTTTTAAAAACATTAGGCCATGGAATTGGCTGAAATCGAATTTCTAGGAATTCAGCTGGAGATTGCAAAATTGATAACCAAATCAAACATTTATATCAAATAAACTCATAAAATATGGAAGGTTGCTCCTATCTCAAGTAACCGAAAAGGCACCAATGGTCACGGGGTCTCCTATCAATTCAAGCATGAAAATTATCAGATATCAAGGAAAACAGAGGGGAACTATAAACTGCAATCAAATTCGCTCGCAAGATCATTGCGAAAGAGATTATGGTTAATGATTGATTAATGTTGATAAGATTACACCTTTGTCATGTAATAATTGCAGAACCTAATTATTATACATCAATGCTTGCCAAAAATACAAAGTTGAGAATTAATCGTAATGGATAATAAATACACAATTGCTTGCAATGTTATGTACATCAAAATCAGAACAAATGCATAAAAGAAAACACACAAGAAAATAGAGATATAATCGATCTCACAGTTTTGGTTCAACTAGGGTTGAGATCCCGTGATGTTTGGCTTTGCCATCTGCATTATATGAGAAGATTTTAGGACAGTTTTGGTGGCCGTTAAAAAAGCAGATTGTAAATAAAGACTTCATCTTCTGATATAAGAATCATTTGTTAGGTAAGGGAGTAATATTTTCATCAAACCTTGAAAGTAGAAATCTTGCAAGTGGGCTTAAGTTGGAATTTGAATGAAGTTCTTTATGCTGCTGCTTTTTCCGACTGTCAGTGACCGAGCTTGTATTTTGCGTATCTTCAGGAGTCGTCTTCCCCTTATTAAACAGGCGAGCTGCTAGCTCCTGCATATCCTTCATTGACGATTCCTTCGAACTGCAAAATTTTACCACTGCTTGAGTTTTAAAAGACCAGGACCAATACGTACAAAGAGGAAGATGCTGTGGGAAACGAAATAAATTATTTTTCTTTCCATACCTCGCCAATCGCTCTAGTAACTTGTAAACAAGAGCTTCACAAGATCCGGGCCTTGTCCGCTCCATATGTACGAGTGAATTTGTAACTGCACGCATAACTGACCCTTCTGAAGCATCAGCAATGACCTACATTCCATGCATTGACAAACTATTGAGATGTGAATAAATCTAATGCAGACTTAATGAATGTCAGCGGCTAATACAGTAAATTAGGAAATGGAAGTAAGCATCACTAGAAACAGCGTTCATTGAACAATCATTTTCAGATGCTCACTTTGGGTAAAGGCATAAATTTACACAAACAAGCTCTTAATGTGAATTAATGATTTAGAAACATGCACAATTTTGTTGATGCCATCTAGAGCAGAGGCAAGGACTTTATTTACAAATCTAATTATCACCTCTTTCAGACTTCCTCATGATTTTACTCGTATTACATGGCCCTGTTACCTTGAAACAAACAACTATAGACCAAAATTCTAAGAGTCAAAACCATTTTCAATATCCTCTCTCTTAGTCCTGGATTTTTCCATCTTCTATCTTAAGTAGATTGTTTTTATTGATTACCTATTCACAATTCCAGGTATGGCATACTTGATATCAACAAATCTGTTTCGTTACAAGCATCTCAATACAGTCTCTGGGTTCAAGATTTGCTTAAATTCGAGCAACATTTCAAAGTTAACTCGATTACACTAATTGGCAACGAAAAACTTTAACTAAGCATCATTTGATGCATACCTCTTTTAGGGAAGGGATAAGCAACATGGATAGTGGTATACATGATGATGCTATCTTTGCATTTTCTTCATCACCACTTGGTTGACGTGCTCTTGGAAATAATCTTGGTGCATCAAAATATTCACGAGAACCTCTGGAATAGAATTGAACATTACTTTAGAGATTATTAACACAACCAAAGAATAACCAAAGCTATATAAAATTATGCAGTGAAGATATGGAAAGTTCCTTATCGGGTTTACCTGGAAGAATCAGAACTGTTACTTATTTGATCTGTTAGTCTGCTTTCGTTCCCAGGACTATTGACCTTGCTTGGCACAGACCTGTCCCTAGCATTTCCTTTCCTTAGCCCTGCTTGAATTGCAGCCTTTGCCTGAAGCAACATATAAAAAGATGGGCTTTTCAACAGAAAGCATGATATCATACACTCTGTATTTAGACGCTAATAATAAATTCAAGTTCCTTGGTAAACTCCGATTTCTATTGGAGGAATTGATTCTGATAATAAATACATTCTATGACAAAACGATTTAGAACAACTCCAGGTAGAAAATGATTTATATACTTGATCATAGACAGAACTTGGAACAATAAGTTAAACAATAGATTATCGAACAAGTGTATGTGAGAGATAATATGATAGCAAAAATAGTCAGAAAAGAAAGTGGAAAAAACCTCTGCAAGATTTGCTGCACTATCTTCAACTGATGACATCGAAGTTCTCTCTTGAAAACCTAGCCTAGATCTTTGAGTTTGAGGAGAATCGGAGTCATCGTATTGGCCATGGAAAACAACAGTTCCACTGGCAGAAGCATCGTCAAAAGAAGCATGTGCGCTGCTAGACTACAACAGCACATTGAAATCTAATAAAATCAATGGCTGGGACACAAAAGGCAAGAGAGATTTTATCTACTTAATATTTTTGTGCAAACAACAGCAAAGGAAGTTAAATGAAGCTTACAAGAGAGCTTGGGTCATGAAACAATGACGATGATTGATTTGCTCTAGGAGATTTTATGATTACGGTTCCTGACCCACTGACAGATGTTTCATCCTGGAAATAAAGGTAGAAAACACAACATAACAAGATCTGAGCATAGAAGGATCATATAGTTAAGTGTGAGAAACATACAAGTAACAAATTATATGAAACTGGCTCTAGTTTAACAGAAGTGGTTGGTGAATCCAGCTAAGCAAACTTAATTTCTAGCCCCATTAGTGGCAGACAGAGAAAACATTCTCATAAATTTTAATCATACTACTACATAGCACGTTAACTTAATCATACGTTTAACTCCAATCTGTCAATTTCAGAAAACGAAGTCTTTGAAGCCCCTAGATCATCCCATGCAACAGAGTTTTTATTAAGCACATAGGTCAGAAAGAAGGAAAAAAGAACACTCAAGATGCCAAAAGCCACAATGCAGTAAAAAGCTGCCATTGCTTCTAAGTTTTGTGAGCATGCAGTGTGTGTGTTTGAGAGAGACAGAGAGAGAATCTTACATCATCATAATTATCCTGATGATCATCATAATATGACTCACTAGTGTCTTTTCCAAAGGAAACTTCAGGGGATTCATCAATTGCATTACCACCATCTGGAGGTCTTGGTATAGCTTGATTACTTGCAACTTCTAGTTTCCTTTCTCTAACTTGAGGAGGTTTTAGAGCACTTCGGACAGTACCTGTACTCTGTGGTCCACCAATGCTGAAGTCCCATCCGGCATTTTTAAATGTCTTCCCCTGATTACTGCCAATTAGAAGAAGTCAGCAAGAATCCCATCAAAATCAAGAAAGTAACGCTAATTAACATGATCAACCCACCTAGCTCGAACAGTTTCTTCACCTCTTATATCTCTTGCCACCTTCACTGTGTCAGCTGACTCTCCTATGGATTTGGGGCCATTTCTGAGGGTTTCTGTATCTTCCTTTAATTGCTGCTTTGGACGCTCTCTATTAAGAACAAAAAAAATGCAAGCATCTTAACTACAATAACCAATGTAAGAATGATATTTTTGAACTTAGCATCCTCTTGTCATGACATTTTAGAAACATAACAAGCATAATTTAGTGTATTCCCAGGTGCTTTGACACCTGAAAATTCCGTCAGATACAGATTTCTATGATATATCGATTGTGAAACATGAAGTACGGGATGGCACCTAATTCTCTCCAGAAGCCTCTGACTCTTCCTAGCATTCCTGATAAAACGATGCTTGAGAAGTTCCTTGGCACTAGCCCTCTGAAAATAAACAGATTATAGAAAAGCATTAGGCATTTTATGACATTCAGAAATAGTTTAGCTGATAAACCCAGCATCAGTCAACTTATACAAATAGTTTCAGAAGACAATACATCCACAGTAACGTCACAGTATAGAGAGGGAAAAAAAAAACCTAAATACCCTAAACAAATAGAGAGATATGCAAAAGCATAATTGCTTACCTCAGCGGGTACCTTCTTTAAACATAGGGAAACAAATTCTTTGATAGGGCGTGAAAAATGCTCATCCAACTGCAGGATAGAAATTTTAGGATCACATGTAAACTGTAAAGCATGATCATTCCAGCAAGAGAATTAGAATATGTTGCTACGACTCTTCATTTTTCTTTAAGTACCCATGTTCGTCGCATACTATCGGGATATGATCCTCCAAGGACACTCCAAATACATGAAAATCTTGGAAAAAATTTAACATCTCAGTGTTGGACTCATAATTGTGCCAGACACTCACATCCGAGGCTGAATAACATAGTATAACAGTAAATCATTTGAAATGAATTTCATCATGATAACAAAAACTATTGAGATTACCTGAGGTGGATTCTCTCGAGGTATTATAAAAAGAACTCTCATAGGGTGAAGGTCTGCCAATGGAGGTTCTCCTTTGGCCATTTCAATCACAGTTATGCCCAAAGACCATATATCTGCCTGTATCAGCAAAGCGCCCGAGTGATGGAATGATCGTTATTCAACAAGGGTTAGCAGACAAAGATATGGGCAGGCTGTCTATATGTGCCTCTGAGAGAGAGAAGGTTCGGATGGATAGCAGGTGAAAGCAGCAAAACATGTCAGAAAACTAAAAAAAAAAAATTCCAAAAGCACAGCTTTTGGAAGTACCTTCTCGTTGTATCCTTCTGAATTCTGAATCACTTCTGGTGCCATCCAGAATGGTGTTCCTACAAATGTCTGACATCAAACATATTAGTTCATTGATGATCATATGAAAATCAAACCAGTCTTAACACTGTTTGCACAAAAAAGATCATAAATTGCGGAGTAAATTAAATGCAGACAACTTTTAGTCCATCGACAAATATGATTCAAGTTTCTTTCTAAGACTAAAAAGGCCCTTGTGGCAGTGAATAATTTGGAGGTAAAAATCAAATGGATGGTGATAGACCAGTTTACCAGAGACGACAATCCCAGATTAGAAGGTATGGTCCTCGGAAAGATACAGATAATAGTTAGGAATGGAAAGTACCATAAAAAAGGCTGCAATCCAGAATTGCTTGTATTCACCACCAAATCGAATGCCGCAAATTCAAAATCGAATGTCCAACTTTCAGTTTTGGAACATAACAATACTATGTCCTTTTTTCCTTTCTTGAACACTTAAGACCTTACCTTTTATCCATTTAAAAACTAATTTTCATTTTCTCTAATTCATGGCATTAAAAACCATCGAACAGTTAAATTCTAGTATAAATTACCTTAAAAGTGAAAATTTTTCAAAAACTAGATGTCACACATGAAAACCTTCTTTTTAAAATGGAAAGAGCATAAATCAAAGCTTTCAGTAAACTAAAATTCATATATATATATATATATATATATATATATATATTAGCAGCTAAAGAGCATATAGAGAGAGAGAGAGAGAGAGAGAGAGAGAGAGATCATCACCAACCAAAGGGCTGCCTACATTTCTTTACTTTTCTCTAAAAGAAACATACAACGGCCAAAAATTAACTATTTTCTACACATAGAGAGAACAGTCAGAAGTCACATTGTCACTAAAGGCATACGACATTAAGAAAAAAAAATTGCAGCAACCAAAGTATTCATGCTCATTGGAAAATTGATGTTAACAAGACAAAATGCATTGTACCTTCCTCCGTGATATCGTCCTCGTTAACTGTGCTGAAACACCAAAATCTGCAACCTGTTTCAAGGCTACAAACATAACTTCCAACAGCAAAAAGCATATAACTTCACCAACTTTATACACATACGAATAGCCACTCTACACAAATAATTAATAATTCATGCCAAACAAGGGCCCGTTGGAGAGGAAGAAAAGTACCTTAACATCACCATTCTCAGTTAGTAAAATGTTTGCCGCTGCCAAAAGCGATAGCAAAAATGTCGTCAGTAATGAACAAAGAATAAGTCACTAAATACAAACAACATTTAGAAATTAAATGGCTGAAAAAAAAATGAGACGAATAACTTGAAGCAGTGCATATACCTATAAAAGTCTCTAAAACCGCATATTCTAAAATTTTTCCTCTCATCTAAGAGACAACTATATTTATAACTTATGAGTGGATCAAGAGAGTGAAGAAAAACAACCTTTGATATCTCTATGAATTTTTCCTTCATTATGCAAATATTCAATTGCATGCAGCAAATCCCGTGAAATACAGGCAATTGACAATTCATCCAGTGGAGGGCCTGATTGGAGCTGCACACAAAGAATCACCATAAACTTTCCAGAAAAAAATAAATGTTATTGAGATATTACCAATGCATTAGATAATAAATAAGTGCACATACACAGATATAAACGGACAAAGACTAGGTTCATATGCAATCAGATAGATATGAGGAAATTGGTGGTTGTATTGTAATCCCAAAAAAAAAAAAAAAAACATAATAATAATAATAAAAAAAAAGAGATTGCGAGCTGAAACAAGAACAAGGAAAGAAAAGAAAAAGGACCACCAATGTCTACTAAGAAAATGCCTTAAAATTGGAGCAAAAAGCACTAATATAGGAAAGATGGCAGCAATGCCTTCAAAGTTTTGCAATTATCATTAACTACTTTAAATAAAATATAGCAGTGCTAGGTAGCTCTAAAGAATATTTATCATAAGGTTAATATTTTTAAATTAAATGAGATCATTATTAACAATCTTCTCCCTTTGCAACCGCCCACTACCTCATCACCTCCCCCCCCCCCCCAACACACAAACCAGAAAGAGAAAACAGGAAAGAAAGAAAAGAAAAACGATGGAAGTTCAAGGTCAATGATTGAACTTTGATCCATGCGGAAAATATTGCTAGAAAAGTGAAAAAGAAAAAGCTAGTGGACCAAGAATTCAATTCCTTATCATTTAAGGCATAGCCTTGATCAATGACACTTCCTAATCTATTTCTTCCTTATAATGAGACATTGGCAATGATCCTTGTTATGGCCGCTTTCAAATTTACTAAAAAAGCATGATGGCAAGAAAACAAAAAAGAGTTCATGTAAATTGGAAAGCAAAACTTCCTTGTTAATCTTCAATCAAACATCATTTACCAAACACGCAGAAGCAAGTAATAGAAGTAACCTACTAGGTCAGCAACCGAACCACCAGCCATGTATTCCATTATTATCCACAGTTTAGTTTGGTGAATATAGGAACCATAATACTCTGTGATGTATTGAGAGCGGCATTGTGACAAAACAGAAATTTCCTGGAAAAAAAACAAAACATATGAAAAACCTAGTAACCTACTCATTGAAAACTTAGAATATTAGCTCGAAGGAAAGTAAGGTAATACATTCTGGATGTCCTCAATTTCATCTTCACTGCAGAATGCAAAACAAAGGCAATCATAAGAAACAGCTAAATAAACCAAAAGCCAAATAAACACTAAGTGATTGGAAAAAGTTTTTATATGCCCCATCTACTTGTTAGTAAGCAAAGACTTCTGCATTCTCCCATGCAAGTAGATGAACTATAAGGCACTTCCAAGGATGATATTGATAAAGGGAAGATAAATTTACTTTGCCGAACATGCACAAACTCTTGATGCAATTAATTTATTATTCAAGTAAAAGTGGTTTTGTCACCAGAAGACCCGAGATGTATACATAGAGACTGAGAGGAAGATAATGAACAAGAAACAGAAGACAGTATACAAGACTTTCTTGCTTGTAACAAGCACCTGTCTTTTGGCACTTGAATTACCAAATAAAATATAAAGAAGCCCACTTACGATTCCTCTAAATCAATAACTTTAATAGCAACTTCTTTGTTCAGTTCCTTATCAAACCTGCACATCAAAAAAGGCATCAGCTATCCATCTTATTTTCATTAACCATGATTCACGATTTATACAGTGACAGCATATCCAACATGGTTACAGGTAAGAAATTGGCATTGATGCATTGCAGTACAACAACAGTTAACATAACCACAACCACAGCACCATATAAGGTTCAAACGTGAAAGAGAACATCCGTTCTATGACTCTTTTGAAAAGAATCAATGTCAATACTATACCATCTACCAACAAACCAGTAATTTAATAGTTACAAACATAGTTTGCAATTGCATAGCCAATAAACCAGCCATTTTCATGAAGTGTTCTCAGGTAATTAAGGCTATTGGTAAGATAAAAAGCGGCATTCAATTAAAGAGACTAGCTTCCCAACAGCACCCTTTTTCCAAAATATCAGCATAACAGTAAACTCAAGAAAAGGAGATGAAATACCAGTTTGCCTTGATAAGAAAAAAGATACCAGTTTTGACATAAAAGGTCGATTCCAAAGGTTAGTCTTTTGAACCTTGCTTGATTGCTTTATTTGGACATTTTCAATCACAGTTTATCAAGGTAAGAACTTACTATGAAACAGTATCCATTTCATTAAAAGAAAAAAAAAATGTAGATATTGAAATGAAACTTTTTTTTCACTCCTATGCACATCCATTCCACCTCTAATACGAACCAAGAAGTCAAGAAACTACTACTGAATAAAAAAATGCCACCAACGCATGCCAAAGTTGTTCAAGTAAAGGACCAACATAACAGACAACGCGGACCAAGAAAAATCAGGCTAATGTATATTTTTGCTGAGTTTCATAAACACATTTCTAAAAATATGCATGCACACCTTATTAACTCAAAAAGTAATTAATATTTCTTTATCACTTAATAAATGCTACATCTAGGCTAAGCAATGTCAAAGAAGAAAGGGAAACTAGAGAGAATAAAAAAGATCAAAGAGACATTTGGGAGAAAATGGATGCTTGGAACAAAGAAAATTTGAGGAGAAATAGAGGGAAAAAAAAGAGAGAAAGCCAGAAAGAACCGAGGGTGAGGAAACTTCAAATTCAAAATTCCAAATCTCAATAATTTCATAATCCAAAGCTACCAAAAACAGAAAATAAAATAGGGATTCATATGCTGACCCTAAGCTTTAACTTAAACACAAAATACCACGTATAACAGTAAAACACCTAGATATTACAATAAAACTAAAAAATAAATAAATAAATAAAGTACTTAAATGAAGCCATAGAAATTTTAAGTCTTCAAACTTTTTCTATTCTGCATAACTAATAAGTAAAATTGATGCGCAACAAGGGCCAAATAAATTATTGAATATTGCAGTGGGCCAAGTAACTTTTACAACAAAGGCAAAATTGTTTAGCAATATATATATATATGTATGGGCAACGATAAAGAAATTTTCATCTTAAATAGTTGTACAGAACGTCTGTTAAGGAACAATTTCACATGTATAACAAATTCAATAGGATAAAAAGTTTATCTATTTGCCTTTTAGTTCTTTAATGGACCTTTGGTTTCTCCATTTTGATTACAAGTATAATGTCAGTTAACTTCTTTACATAAAAACAAGTCACATTAGTAAATCTAAATTTTACAGAGCGGTTTTGATAAGTTAACGCACATTTTGATCTTGAAATCATGAATTTCCATTTAATTGATAGATTATCCATCAAATTTATTATTTTGTACCTCTTTAAGGCAAAAATATCAGAGGGACCACACCCATGAAATCCCTACTTGATTATGAAGTTCCATGATTCTATCATATGACACAAAATTTGAATCTTCTTTCTCTCTCTTTTGGGTCAAATGAGGACACTTTGCAATGATTTAAAACACAATGTAACTACAATTCAGTTTCAGGACACTCAACATTCGCAACCATGCACTCCTTTCTAATAGTTCATCAAAATTAACAATGCTCCTAGATGGAACACAAATACTTCATTTTTGCAACAGTCATTTTCAAAGCCTATTTTATTATTTAGCACATAATAAGTGATGTGCCTATCTCAGGATAATGCAACTTGTTCAAACTTTGCAAAATTAAATAAGCATCAACGAAATGACAAACATAATTGAAATTAAAGTAATTATAATGCTCATAAAGTTATCAGATGTCTCCATAAGCTCATAATTAAAGTGCATACGATGTAATAGTCAATTTATTGCTTAGTCAATCAAGATCCAACAGCCCTTTAATCTCCTTTCCCCCGCTCACATGAAAATATTTTTTTTCATTATATTTCAATATGTATAGGTGTATATATATATATATATATATATATAGAAATATAATGAAATATATTGATATATATAAAGATACTAGTTCAAAGCTTAGGGACATGGTTTAGTTTCAACTTAAGACTATAAGATTTCAATTCAACAAAAGCATTCGTATAATTTATGACCATTCCGCCAATCTAATCCCACAAACACGAAGCAACTCATAAATTGAACACCGGTAAAAAAGTTCTAAAATGTGCAACAAAATACATTCAATCACAAGTAACACTATCATATTAGATTGAGGTTCTGTTCTTATAACGAAATGTAAATAAACAATGCTAATGCACTCAAGCAATGTGATAAGGAAAGAAATCAAAATAATAGACTTACGCTTTATAGACATCGCCAAAGGATCCCTTGCCAATCAACTCCACCTGACTAAATCTAGACCCTGCTGCTTCTTGTAAACCTGCTATATCAGCCATTTCCACCTCAAAATTCAACCCCTCCAAACATTCACATTCCGCCCATTCTTCAATTACAATTCAATACCCACTTCCAAATTTCCAAAACCAGCCTCAAAATCCCAATCCCTGAATCAGAAATGTAACCCATTAATATTCTCAAATAAAAAATTCACACCTATATATAACTATAACAAAAACATGCCCCCAAAAAGTTCCCACATTTCAAGATCTAAAAACCCAACTAAAAAAATTAAAAAAAAAAAGAATATATAGCAATAAAAATTTCCTTCTCTATAGGATATGTTAAAATTGACAGGCGAACAAAAAACAAGAAGAATTATTACAACCAAATTGAACAACTACCCATTACTAATTTCAATCTCCTTTGATAGTGAAACCACAACATCCCACGTGTCTCAAAAAAAAAAAACAACAACAACAACTTGGTTTTTCGTTTAATTATGTTCTATTTTTTCTTTTGGAATTTATTTTAATTTTACCTGTTGGGTTTTGGCAGATCTTTCTCTTTCGTTGTTTCGATGTTTGTCTCTCTCTGTTTTTGTCAAAGAGAGGATTTTCAAGAGCTTTGAATAAGTTCGAGAAATAATAAGAGAAGAAATGTTAATGGAGTTTCTGGGCTTTGTAAATTTTTATTTTACTTGGTAAATTTAATTTCTTGATGAATTACAACGCATCGCTTTGAGGAGTTTTATTCCTTTTGCTTGCTTTTACTTAAGTCGAGGCAGGGCTTAATAAGGCCCATCAACGAATTGGACCGTTAGTCTATTTTTTTTTTCTTCCAATTTTTTAAACAATAGTAAACTAAGGATTCTTATTTTAGACGTCATACCAAAATATATTTATCAATCAAGTCATGTAATTAAATTTTTTTTATTATAAAAGCCTGCAGACCAATTTATGATTTTTTCGTCGCTAACGTTCGTCAAGTAGGCCTCGTAGACTAAAATAATATTAAAAATTTATTTTTATATTAATATTTATAATTAAATTTAAATAAAAGTAATTCAAATTAAGTTAACTTGAATTAATAAAATTCTTACTTCGACATAGTTCATGAATATGATTAATTGTATCTCAAAATTTTTAAAAACAAAATTAGAATATTATCATATATCTCATTATATATTAAAAATATTCATAAATTAGATCTAAACCAGATCTAAATAGAAAAAAATTACTTCTTAACCTTATGTCCTTAACCTAGCTTAATCCAAACCAAAATTGTATTTTGCTTTTTAAAATATTTTAATATTATTTTATGTTGATATTTATATATTTTTATAATTAAATTTAAATAAAAATATTTTTATTATTTAAATAGTAATTTAGACTAAACCAATTCAAATTATCACAATCCAATCTCAAGTCCGATTCAATTCATGACAAATCTATCAGATCAAATGAATAACTCGATTCAGGAATAATTATATTTTATATCTATTTATTAAATTTTTAAATAAACCTTAATGAATGTGGGAGAATTTTTTAATTTTATTGATGAAGTTAAAAAATTTTACCTACACAATATCATATAAATTTTGATAAATTAAAATTTGATTTCTGAAAAAGTTTTATCATATGGAATTTGTGATTCCGATGGCATGACAAACATCATTTTATGCATTGTCATCATTTTATGCATTTTGAAACTAACTTTCAATGAAAAGTGTAGGGACTCGCTAAATATACCATGATTAGATCTGATCAAGAATCATGTTATTTGCTTAAAATCGAACGTTATTTTGATATTTGAAAGGGTTTGGACCAACGTATTAGGCCTAAAAAATAAGTTTAAATTAAAAAATTAAATCCGATTAAAAAATTTATGATTCCAGTGGCATGACAAACATCATTTTATGCATTTTGAAACTAACTTTTCAATGAAAAGTGCAGGGACTCGCTAAATATACTATGATTAGATCTGATCAAGAATTAGGTTATTTGCTCAAAATTGAAAGTTATTTCGATATTTGAAAGGATTTGGACAAACGTATTAGGCCCAAAAAATAGGTTTGGATTAAAAAAGTAGGTCCGATTAAAAAATGGGCCGAGTTTTGGATCTAACTTTCAAAGCCCTGCCCGGTCCGATCCATTTTACTATTATATTATATATATTTATTTTATATTTTATGTATTATGTAATTTTTATCATATAAATAATACATATATATAATATTATAATGTAAAGTTTAAAAATTAAGTTAAATTATTTATATTTATAAGCTTAATAAAAGAAAATTATTAAATTAATAAAAATTAAATTTTAAAAATATATTTTTTAAAAAATAAATTATAAAAAATATAATATGAGCGAGTTTGGGTAAAATTTAAAACTTATATTTCGGATCAAGTTAAACTTAAAAAAATATATCTAATGTTAATATCATGCTAAACTTGATCAGAGTTTAACCTAACTCAACTTATAAAATAAATCTAACCGTAATAAAAGTTAAAAATAAAATACTTAAGATTTCAAGTTACAGACTCGAATACTACATGGAGAATCATTTATTGGGGGGGGGAGGGGGTGGGGGAACCCCGAAAATGCAAATGATGATCGTTTACACTTTCAAATTGATACATCATGGACATGATGGGAATGAAATTATTGCTATTAGAAGATTGTTCTTCATTACTGGAAATGAAACAAATGAATCATGCTATACTAGATTTAATTAACAGTGTCGATCGAGTTAGGTTTGAGTCAAGTCTAAATATGATAATAATATTATTTATATTTGTTCAATTTGGTTCAAGTTATGGGTTTTAAATTTTATTCAAGTTATTCTGTATTTATAAATGAGTGGTTCAAGTTTGCTTAGGCCCGTCTATTTTTTTTTAATTTTTTAATTTTTTTAAAAGTTTAATCTTTAATAATTTAACATTATTTTTTATTAAATTTAGAATATAAATAGCTTAACATATTTTTTTATTATTTACACTATAATATTATATATATTCTTTATATGATAAAAGTTACATAATATATAAATATAAAATTAATATATATTATATAATTAAAAAATGGGTCAAACTCGATCTTTGAATGTTGAAACCATGGTTTGACTCATTTTTTAAACTAAACTCTTTTTTTTTGCTTAAATTTATTTTTTAAATTTAATATTTTTGCTCAAATCTTTCAAACTTTCAAGCTTGGATGAATAGCTTAGCTTATAAACAACTCTAGATTTAATGCATGTTCAAGCAAATATTGGGCTCAATTAGAAGATTTTTTTTTTTTTGGGTGCAAAAGAACTTGCTCGTTGAAGATGAACTCATTATCATGGTACACATCCCCAGTCGAAACTAAAAATTTAGAATAATGATATAAAAAAAAATTAGAGATTGATTAACTAACATTGCCTTAATTAATAGCATAATTTAGTAAGTTCTTTATGCTACGTTTAGAAAGATGAATTTATAGAGTGGATTTGAAATTTGTTTGCTATATCTTTATAAACCAATTAAAAATTAATATGGTTATATATTGGTTAAAATAATAAAAAAATGTATTTATTTAGGTAAGTTTTTATATTTTTATTATAATTAAAGAAGTCTTTAACTTTTAATTTTTAAATAAGCTCTTAACCTTTAATTTTTACTTAAATAAGTCTTAAATTTGAAATAAATGTTTATTTAAGTAGAAATCAAAAGATAAGGACTTATTAAGATATAATAAAATATATGGTTTATTTAAGAAAAGTAAAATTGCTTAGGGAAATTTTTGGTATTTTAGTCATATGTATTTAAAAGGTATATAAAGATAAATTTTAAATTAAAAATACTAATAGGAAATAGGGTATCAAACGAATTCATGAATTTAAAAGCTAATTTTGAAGTTTATATTGATGTAAACTTTATCATATATTTAGAGACATATTATACTTTATTATGTACTAATATTCGAATATATTTATAACCATTTAAAGCCTAAAATTGTTGAGATCATTAAGCTGTTGTACCAGAAGTTTACACTGAAATCTCTACCTCCTACTCGACCAGCAAGTTTAAATGCTCCAGAGATTTTCTTTTTCAGGTCCACTCTTTCTGAGAATCAATGAAAACCATATACTTTCCGAATTTTAAAGATGGGGAAATTCATGGTTATTGACAGCTTCAAAAGATCAGAATTTGATTAAAATGTTTGGTGGGATTGAATTGGAAGAGTTGAATTTGTTTGGTAAAATAGTCATGAATTAACCAGATTCTACCACGTTACTTTTTGATCTAGCAGGCTCGTGTTGGTCCAGATTAAAGTATTTATGACTTCGACCGGATTGAAAAATTTTTTTATTTAAATTTAAATTAAATTCGAATTTAAGTTAATTTAAAAAATTATTTTATTATTTAAAATAATATAAAAAATATTTTATATTAATATTTATAATTAAATTTAAATAAAATATTTTTTATTATATAAATAATAATTTAAATCAATTCAAATTATAATCAATTTTACATTAAATCTAATTTAATATGAGTCAAGTTTATCCAACAAAATTAATTGGTTTAGTTTTGATCTCAGAGCTACAGCTAGTGGCTAACCTACTCTGCTGATTATGAGCACAAAAAGAAAAAGAAAAAAAAAAACAAAGGAAAAATGATTTGACCAATAATGTTTCCAATTCAACCAAATTTAGTCTATCCAAACTTTGATGGTAAAAACATTTGACAAAGGAAAATAAGGACTTAAGTACACTTAGTTCACAAAAGTACTTTTTAAATTATGACGTTTAATATGTTTAGCAAATGTTAATATTTATAATATTTTTATATTTATTCAATGGTAAACAAGACATGTAATAAGGGTTACGTTGGGCATAAAATTTTGTGATTTTAATTAAAATTTTATTTGTTAAATCAAAATTTATTTTTATTTAAATTTAATTATAAAAATATATAAATATTTGATGAAAAAAATAATTTTTTAATTTTTTAACAGTAAAATAACTTTTCAAATTAGGTTGAGTTTGAGATAGAGATTTAAAAAAATTCAATAAGTCATGACTTGCCCATAAACATTTTTAACATTTTCTTTTATTTCTAAGTTATAGTTATTAAAAGTTAAATGTCACTGACAAGAATATTTCGATTTTGGTTGCCTACCCAAAATTGGGGTTTGGTTGCTTTAAAATTGTTTATCTCCTTGTATCATTAGCCCCGACCCATTGTTTCACTTGAAATCATCTAATAATTCCTAGTTAATTCTTTTCCAGTGTAACTCAATAAGATATGTTTTAGACACTTACTAATATGTGGCATCTTTGATTACAAAAAGAAAATACAAAAGTCTTCAATTTTTTTATTAACTAAAAAGATAGTTATCATGTCTTTTTTTTGCAATATCAAATTAGAAGTGCTCATGGACCGAGTCAAGTTGCCATCTAAAAAAATTTAAAATCTAAGTTCAAGCCTTTTTTGGCTTGACTTATAGGCTCGAATTACTATTTACTATTATTAAAAAAATATATAAATTATTTTTCTATTAATATTTATATATTTTTTATAATTAAATTTAAATAAAAATATATTATTTTAATAAAAATACTGTTTCAAATCGAACTGTTAACTCATCAACAAGTCTATTGATATTTAAGAAAATTACTACTCATGTTTTTTTTCCCAAGTAAATTAGGTTATTATTTATTACTCGTACATTAGCACTTCACTGAGTTATTAAGTACATGAAGAACTAAAGCTTAAATTAATAATTTATATAATTATTTTTAAAAAATAATATCGAATGATTCTATATTCAAATTTTAATATTTATAATTTTTTTTCAATCTCTAAACTATCCTCTCCTTTGTAAAAAAAAAAAAAAAAAAAGAAAGAAAAAACCTATAAAATGACTGCTCAAAGACCAAAGTTCCAACTTTGGAATTTCCCTTCCATCAAATAAAATAAAAAAAAAAATTACACTTTCTTATTGGTAATTTTTCTTTTTATTTAGGCTAAGATATGATGTGGAAAATTTGTGAAATTCATAAGGGGATAATATTAATCTTAGGTCTTAACCAAGCATGTTTCTGATCCATAACAATTTTTTTAGGCCTGGACCCAATTGCCATTTTTTTTTTTTTTCTAAAGCAAATTTCAAGTACCTTATCCCAGTTTTAGGGCCTACTTGGATATTCGGTCAAAAAACCTACCGTCTCAGGTTCTATTTTATGATTAAATTTTTCGAAAATATCAATCATAAACCGATATCGCTTAAATTACAATCATTGCGATTAATCAACAAGATCTACGAAACCGTTTAAATTACAATCATTGCAATTAATCCAAACCATTCCTGAGTGTACCCTGAATAAATCAAGAAATCACATGAAATTTCTCAGATACATAGTGCTTGGAACCAATAATTCAAGTCAACATTAACGAAGAGAACTAGTGAAGTTGTGAAACCTAGTAAGCTAAATTTGGTTACTTAACAAAAATAAGATGTACGTACTTTGACTTGTAAATACGACTTTTATAGTAGCTATCTTTATCAACATCTTTACCTAGAATTTACTAATCACATTGTGGCACACTTAAATTAATTTGTTTACAATTCAACACTTGAAAGGGGAAAGGAAAAAAATGAAAACATAAGTTTGGATTATTATTTATAAATTAATAGTTAAGTTTTTTAATTATAATAAATTTTATAAGATTGTTACACATTCATTTCATAATTTTTTAATTATAAAGAGGTTTTTATTTAATTATATAAAAATTATGTATTGAATATATTGAGTCTAAATCTCACATTAAGTAATTACGTTGGGCCAAGAGGATAGCTCAGGTATAACTAAAAGCTTTAGCCTTTATAGATACAAACCATTTGTTAGAAAGAGATTGTATTAGGATTTTTTAGGTGTTGAATTATAATATTTGTGAGGAGGGGTTCTTTATTTATACAAAAATTACAAATTGCAGTATATTTTTATCTCTTTTAGGTTAGTGGATGTAGGCTAAAGGGGTTTAATTATATTAAATTTTGTGTTCTTTTATTTCCTTTCTTCTTGAGTCCTTGTTGTGGGTTGTTGTATTATTCCTAACAGCAGGTATTAGAGCTTTTGGTTTGAGGGAGGAGTGTTTCATTATAGTATGATTCGTGAGATGAAATGAAGTCCCAATCTTTGATGAGAAAAGTAATTTTCAAAAAACAAAGACTAATGAGATTAAAGAAAAAAAGTGGAAGTTTATGTAGAAGAAAACTGCAAGTACAATCAGGTTTGCTTTTACACATACAGTTAAGTATAATGTGTTAAATGAGAAAATACCTCTAATGATATAAAAAAAGTTGGAAAAGATTTATACCTCGAAGTCACTGAATAATTGTTTTATGTTTAAAGATAGTCTTGTACACACTGAGAATGAAAGAATGAGATAATCTACATGATCATAATAATGAGTTTAATAAGCTAATTTGCCAATTGTTGAATATAGAAGAGAAGCTAAGTAATGCAGACTAAGCAATTGTTTGGTTAGCTTCATTATCACAATCTTATTGATAATTGATGAGATTGATGTTGATTGACAAAATGGTTTTCATGTACATGCACTAAAAATCTTATAACAGTCATTATATAAAACTGATAATATTAAACATGATTATATAAAATAAAGTAATCAAAAATGATATGACATAAATAATTATTTTAAAATTTATCTAATATGAATTATCAATATATTAAAATTTATATAAATATAAAATATTTTAAACTAGATATGATACGATAAAATATGCAAAAATGATAAAATATTCAAATTATCATTATAGCATGGATGGTCAAATCTCTAAAGTTGAAGTCTAATTTTGGTGATCAAGAAAAATATATTACCAATAAAGGTCCAATTAGAAAATGATGATTGCAATGCGGTGTACATACCTCGAAGATACCTTTAATCGGAGATCCAAATGAACCTAAATTCAAATATGATGAAGTACTTCTTTTCGCTAGGTGATACCAAGAAAGGTCTGAAATAGCCAATCATACCAGTAGAGTTAATTGTGACTATATTCAATATTTATATTGGAATTAACTATAGTTTTGAATGTACCCATTAGACCTTATCATGGGTCAAGTTAGATTGCAACTTGAACAAATTTAAAATCTAAGTCATGGACCAAATTTGGCTTATTTTGATATTTCAAATTACTATTTAAAATAAAATAAAATATTAAAAAAATTATTTTTAATTAATATTTATGAATTTTTACAATTAAATTTAAATAAAATTATTATTTTATAAAAAGTCATTGCTTTTAGTAAAAAAGAAAAAAAATCTTATTTGTATAGTCTATGTTTTGACCCATGGATGATCTTAAAAAATTACCACATGTCCTTAAACAAATACACTTTATTTTATTTAATAATTTTCTATTAAAAATATAATGATTAAAAAATTAGATAATTAAATTAAATAATACAACATCTAAACAAAATATATTTAAATAAAATATATTTTCAACTCATAAAATCAAACGAAAAATGTTTTTCGATTTTTAAATATTTTTGCATTGTGAGATGTAAGATAATTTTTTTCATTTTTTTGATAATGCTAACACCTATATCAAATGTTGATTTTATAGTAATTATAGTAATTGAAATATTAATATATCATTTTTCATTATTAAAGAACAAGATATCAAAATTATTTTTCAATAATTAAGAACATCAAGTTTCTCGTAAACTTGTCTAAGCTTGTCCAACAATAAATTCTCTATTATATGTGATATACACCTAATTTTATAAATTTTAAATCCCTATCATAAAATAAAAGATCATGCAATAACAAATGTACAATTAAATTAAAATTTATATACTGATTAAACTACTTATTATATAAAATAATAATAGTATTTTAATTAAATAAAGTAATTTAAATAATTAATTGACATATCTAATGTTATTGTCAAAAAATCGAATATTAAAATTATATCAATATTATATAAATTTGAACTTTGGATTTCATTTGCTATTAAATTGTGAGGATAATATATATATTATGATTAAATTATTTATAATTTAACATGATTATATATTTGAAATGTATAAAAAATATAAAATTTAAATTCATGAATATTTATAAATAATTCAAATTCACCACTACATAGGCAAAAAATAAATCTATGAATTTGAAAAATAATTATGAATACTATATTTAATATATTTTATTACAAAATTTACATCATTTTTGTAATTTAAATCCATTTTTGAAATCCAAATTTCAAAATGTAACCTTAAAAATTATAATAAATAGAACAAAAACCTAAAAAATAAAATAAAATAAAATAAAAAAATTTTGGATTAAGTAAATAACAGTTCAATTAGTTATTTTGGATTAAAAGTAAAAAGTTATATATAAATATTTATACGTTTATTTATAACTTGTTTAATTTTAATGATTTTTTAATGCAACCTAATGGTTTTTTACAATTATTTGATCCTGTGCTATGTTATATTTATTTAGCTTACTTATGAAACAAAAGAATTATTATATAATTATTAATTATATCAATAATAAATATTATAAAAACTAACAAAAATAAAAGCATGTAATCCTTGTAAAATAATAAGAAGTATCAAAGTATACAAAATTATTTTTTATTTTTACTGTAAGTATATATTTTGAACTTATATATTTAGCTTTTATCTGAACTTAAAGGATATTACATAAAAAATTATTAGAAAATGTTAAATGCAATATATTCAAACTCAATATATAAATAAAACTATTATATAATTTTATATTTATATATTTATTAATTTTTAAAATTTAATTTTAGGAATTTTGTCACTACATAAAGGTAAAATTAATTACGACAATAGATATTAAAAAATATTTACAAAATTCTAAAATTTTTTGAATCTGTCTAGCCTACCCGAACTTGAATTTTATTCGAATCCGAAATAATTCAAACCTAAAAAGCCTGTATCTGAAATGGTCTAAGCCCAAGATAACCCGAACACAAAAAATTCCAAATCCGAAAGTATTTGAGCTTGAGATAATTTGAATCTAAAATAAATCTGAACCCAAAATAATTCGAATCTAAGAACAGCTTGATTTGAACAGCCTATTTGCCACCTCTAAAAACGTTTACATATAGTTTCATATAATAACAAAAATTGATGAATAGATAGTGTTCTCATATAATATTGTTTTTTACAAGAATTGTGTATAAACAATAATATCCATATTTATATCTATCTATTTATATAGTAAAATTAACTTAAATTATTAAATGTGTTATCAATGATAATTTAAATAGTTTAATTTTCCCCTTATGATTTTGGTATTGTTATAATTATGATTTTTTTAATATTGTGAATCAAATGTCTATATCTCCTCTCTTTTATATATAAATTGAATTGATCTATTTAATGTATTCATCTCCTCTTTCCATACATGAATAAAATTACTTTATTAACTTAAATATATTCATCTCCTGTCTCTTATTAGTGAATCATTACTTTACAATGGAAGAGTTCTCATTAAATGCTAAATATAATCAACATTTTCTCCACCAACATACAATCCAAAATAACTACTTAAAAAGTCTAATTTATGACGGATAAAATATCTTCCAATAAAAAAATGGTAGCAAGTGATGAATAATATGTTTCTCATTATCAAAACATGAAAAAGAAGAAGACAAAAAGAGATAAATTGACTATGAGAGAGTATTATGTCTATAGAATTCAACAACAAATATATGAAGCATAGACACTTATCTTTGCAAGACAATTATTTTAGAAAGTTTAAAAATATTTCTATATTCTTCAAGATTGAATAATTTTTATTTTCAAGTTTTAAATAATTTTTGATCAAAATAACTATGATACATTATTAAATTGTAGCCTTTAGTGTGTACATATGATTATCTTCTTAAAAGAAACTTATACGTAACTATATTATTTATCTTACTTTGATTTTACTATGTAGTTCTAATGTAAAGCAATGAAATTTAGTATGCTTTCTACACATATAAACTTCTTATTTTCTTATGTTTGAATTTAGTTTTTTATAAATTAATAATAAAAAGGTGTTATCATGAAAAAAAACAAAAAATTAATTTATTTTTTATAAAAAATTAAAATGTGTTTTGGTTTTATGGAATAGGACAAGGAATGGAATTAATGCTTGTTTCATTGAATAAAGTATAGAATATTCATAATACCAATTTTGTGAGGAGAATGACTTGGCCATTTCGTGTATTTAATTTATATTCATAATATTATTTTATTTTTTATATGATAGCGCAATTTTATTAATAATAACATCCATTAAAAATAAAAATATACATTTACTTTAATCTAATAAATAAAATTTATGATAATTAAAATTAATTAATTCATAATTAATGTTGCTTATATAAATTTAACTCAAATAGCAAGATTAAGAAGAAATTTAAATAAGTTTGAATTTTATAATAGTAAAATTCATTCACTTAACTTAATAAATAAAATTTATAATTATTGAAATTAATAAATTCATCGCGAATGCCATCTATACGTCACTTAAGAAGTAAGAGAATAAGTTTAAGCAATATGAATGTTATTTAATTAATTTTGATAATGTTATTTAATCATTGATTTTTATAATAGTATTTAATTATTAAAATTAATAATAATAATAATAATAGCCATTAATAATAAGATTTTACAAATGATTTAAGTAGTTATATTAAAAAATAAAATAATATAAATTTAATAATCTCTCCTTAATATCACTTAAATTTATTTTTACTAATATAAATTTTATTTAATTAATTTTCATCACGATATGATCCCTGGCTTATATCTATGTTTGTATACCATCGGCTAATATTATTTCCAATTGGAATAACTTTAATTTAAGCAACTGCTTGTCACGTGTGTGGTAAGCATTTCTTTATTTATTTTTGGGTTTTCGACGAGGAAAGAGAAAGAGAGCAAAGAAGAGGAATGAATTAATAAATGATAAAATCGTATAACAGTAAAGAAAAAGAGCAGAAGAAAAGAGCGATAAAGAAATAAATCATAAAATTATATAAAAATAAAATTTAAGTTATTCTCATATTAATATTATTTAATACTCTCAATTTAATATCATATGCCCGTATGCTCAAACCACGTAGCTTTAGATTTCTTTTGATTTGGTTTTAGTCTATTTTTTGTTTGTTTGTTTTATTTACTTTTTTAATTCTAAATGCATATTTAATAATTTTTTTTATTAAATACATAATTTAACCATTTTAATTGGTAAAAGTAAAACCTAAATATATAATTTTATAAGATTAAATAGTTATAAATATAATTATTTTACTATATAATTTTATTTTGGATTAGATGGAAATCTAACCAATGGTGGAATGTGCTATTATAGATTAATTATCATTTAATTATATTATGATATTTAATTTTATATTTTTGTAACTTATTAAAATACAAAAATTAACTTAAAAACGCGAGTAAAATATTCATGTCAATCACTTTTCTCATATTCTATAATAAACTGCAAAATATTTAACTCAGATTTTTTATACACTAACTAAAATTTATATAATTATATAAACTTATAAAATAAAAACCCACAATTATTTGGGGGGATTGCATTACTAATAAAATGTACTAAATTAATCTTTTGAATGTTTCCTTCAATTGAAGGACAACGGCTTGTCACCTGTTATATACCTAAGTAGTTGCCAAGCAGAATTAAGTGCATGCATCATAACCCTTATTTATTTTATTTTTCCCACTTTTTCTTTCTGAGTATTATATTTGTTTCTAAACTGTTAATACATAACTAGTCATCTTATAATATTTATATCTTTCATTTAGAATGATTATTAAAATTGAATTAAACTTTTTTTTTTAATTTTTAATTAAATTAGTGTCACTCTTGATAAAATCAAATTCTGTCAAAAACTTTATGTACAATATAGTTTTAAATTGTATATATAAATTTATTGACTAACTTACTAAATTGAGTGGTGTAAACAATAATGCTCTAATAAAATATTAACAATCTAAAATGAAAACCATCAGAATGAAAGTGGGTAGCTTTCAATTATGATATGTCTAATATATTACTTCCATTAACTTTTTAAATAAATAATGCATTACTTATATTTTTCTAGACATATCGCCTTTACCAAAACCATTAGACACTTGTTAACATTTCCTAATTGCTAAATATAACGATGATTATTACTAAACTAAATATAATTTATAGTATGCCACATACCTTAATCTTGGGTTTCACTTTTTTTTCTTATATTGTTATAAATTTATAATTCACCATTTGGTTTTGTATTTGATTTTTGTTGGTGTAACTAAAATGATTAATGATTATAGTAGTGAATTTTGTTGAGAGAAAATGATCTCACATTTATTAATAAGAATTGAAGTATGGTTTTATAAAATGTCATTTTTAAGTTTGGAATTTAGTCTAGTTCGTTTATGTAGCTACTTTTTAAGAGATGATATTCACTTGATGTTAATTTAATTTTCAGTATTTATAATTTCTTTCTCTTATCCTTAAATTATGATCTTTTTATATCAAAAAGAAATGTCCCATTTTTCCTATCGAGACTTTTTTCTTTCAAATGACAAAATCTTGAGGGTTGATTCTAATCACCCAAAACATAATATTTTATAACTGAATGCAATCTAACAATTCTTATATCAATAAATTTTTTAAACAAATAATTATTTTCTAATAGAAAGGTTGATTATTACAATCGAATAATCTCAGCTTTTAATTTTAGCAATCAAAGTTGAATTATTGAGAAATTGAATATAAAAATAATAATAATTTGTAATGAATGCCAAAATGATGGCATAGATGACAAGGGGTAATTTTGCATTGAAATAACTTAGCAAGAAGGTAAGCTAGGGAATAAGCAAAAATAAGAACTCAAAAAGCCAAAAAGAAGCCCAAATGAGTAGTTGTAAGTTTTTTATCTATAGACTATAGCCCGACAAAATTTTGATGATAACTACAATAACTTTTGTCCTTGCAATTCTGACATTACTACATTAAATATACATTATTAAATTATTAATCTAAATCTAATCCTCGGCAACACTACTTTTTGACCAGGAAAGATTCTGTGCCATCTCATTTTTTTTACTCTTTCATAATGCTAATAAATAGTGTTAAAAAATTATGAATAGCTATGTTTAAAAATTTGGATAGAATGTCCGATTGTTGAGATTTTCGGTTATTGGTTTGATTGGGTAAATTGATTGATTGTCTTAAAAAATTATATAAATATAAAATATATAATTTTAATAATAAATAAGTATTGAATATAATAATATTTAATAAATAGATATATTTAATTAAATAATATAATTTTTAGTATAGATTCAAAAAGTTAAAAATTTAAATTTTATCACATATAATAAAAATTTTATAAAAATTTAAAAATATAAAATGGATTTTTATGATTTTTTTAACTTTTTATCGATTTAAAAATTTTTAGTTTGATAATATTTATAAAATTAAATGAGTTAAAAATTTTTAATTTAATCGATTTAATTAATTAATCTAATCTCGTTTTTAACATTGATTAATAGAAAAATTTTGGTATTTGATAGGAAAATAAAACAGCCCCCTCCCCCTTTTCGTTTTTAGGGAATAAGTAAGCTAATTTGCAGCACAAAATAGAATAGGCTTTGAATTTCATCTATTATTAATGATGAGACATACCGAATCAAACGAGTCATCAATTCCTATCGCAATCAGTTCTATTGATGGATTTAATTCGATTTTTTTAAAGTTGAATAATAGCAAACTTTTGGTATTTCATAGGAAAATAAAATAAGCCCTTTTTTTCATTTTTTTGGGGAAATAATTAATCTAATTTTCAGTACAAAATAGTATTATCTTTAATTAATGATGATATTGTGAAAAATATCTCCAGTCCTGCATTCGAGCATTTGTTC
>JBBYHM010143634.1:0-37152 GCA_038381775.1 Adansonia rubrostipa
GGAAGCCGCGCACAATTATATATAATTTATAAAATGTTGATTATATATATTTTAATTTATTAAAATTTAAAAAATATTTTTTTTAGATTTTTGTCTAAGTCTGAATAAAGTATGACCCTAGCTTGAATTATATTTAAATATTAATTAAAATTTAAAAATATTTTTATATTTTTATAACTAAATTTAAATAAAAATATTTTTATCATTAATAGTACTAAGGGTTAGGCCGAGTTGACCCGAATTAAGAAAACATATGTCTAAGGCCTAAGCGTATTAAAGTAAAAACCTATGTCCAAGGCTAAGTTTGAACATATGTTTTCTTAATTTGTGTCGATCTGACTTAGCTCATAATAATAATAATAATAATTTTTTATTTAATTTTAATTAAAAATATAAATTAAAAAATATTTTTAATTTTTATTAATATTTAAATAATAATTCAAGCTTTGGAGCCTGTTTGAGGCAAGCCTTATTCGGGCTTGAACAAGAAATCTAAAATTTTTTCGAACTGCGAATTGACCCAATCCCACTATGAACATCTCTACTTGAAAATATAAACTTTTATTTTATTTTTTTAACTTTCTTAATTATATGAAATTTAATTATAAATTTTTATTTTTTAATTTTTTAGATATATAGTTTTAAGGGTTGGATTGGGCGATTCGCTATTCAAAAAAAAAAAATAAATTTCTTGTCAAGCCTTGAATAGGACTTATCTTGACTCGGTTCAAAAGTCTGAATTACTATTTAAATAATAATTAAACATTTCAAAAATATTTTTATATTAATATATATTTTATAATTAAATTTAAATAAAAAATATTATTAAATAGTAATACTAGTTGAGTTAGATTGATCTGAATTAAGAAAACCTATGTTATGTCGAGCCTTGGATACTAAGGCCTCTGCCTCTGCCTTTGACAACCGACCCATATTATTGTTAATAATAAAAAATATTTTTATTTAAATTTAATTATAAAAATATATCAATATTGATATAAAATATTTTAAATTTTTTATTATAGTTAAATAATAATTCAAGCTATTAGACTAGAAATGATCTTATTTGAACTTGGACAACAAATTTTAAAAAGAATGGCTTCTTTTATTTTTTAAAAATTTAATATATAAATTATTTACAGAATTATATATAGAATTATGTATAATTTTATATATAATTTATAAAAAAGAAAAGGGCAATGAGGGCGGCTTGTGGGCTTTTTTATTTTATTACTAACCTCCGTCAATGATGACAGCTTATCACTTTGTATATTAAAATTAGACTACTTTAAAAATTAATCTTCAAAAGGTTTTATTTATAAAATTAAAAAATTTATATTATTTGTATAAAAAAATTTATTATTTTAAATTAGTCATTATAATTTTAAGATATTATAAATATTTTTTATTAATAAAATTTATTTAATTTTTTTGAAAATATTTTATTAAATAAAATTATTTAATAATAAATAATAAATAATGTGAAATAAACTGTCTAATAAACTATGCGCAAACAATCCTAAGAAAAAAAAGTCAAATTTAATTGATTTTTGATGAATGATTAAATTTTAGAAAGAGATGGTTGCTTGACCACTTCGATGTCCCCGTACACGCAACCACTATGTAGACTGTTCGATTCTTTTTCTCATGTTTTCTTTTTTGAATAATAGTTAGCCACGTGCCATTAAGTTGCATTTGAATGCACCAAAGATTCACAGATTATATATGTTTAATAGTAAAATATATATATTTAAATTTTTTATATTTAAATAATTATTTTTATATTTATATTTGTATATGTAAAAAATATAAAAATTTTAAAAATAAAAAATATTTGAATAATAGAGTGGTGAAAATTTTCACCATGTGATAATTAATTATTTTATTATTAAACACTTGGAGATTTAATGTCAGAATGACACGATGTTGCGATGGGAAAAGGCTTCAGCCCAATGAATAGTGAATTTTAGGTTTTTGTTATGTTTATATTTTAAAAGGTTCGCTTAAATATATACTAATATTTGAATTTTCACATTGCTTATGTTTTATTATCATTCAAAATATATTAAATATGATTATAATATAAAAAATAATCCTAATTATTATGATATATTATGTAAAATATTTCAACTTAGGGACATATTTTAAAGTATAAATATAAAATAATAAAAATACAAGACCAATATTAATCTAATTCTTTATATATATTATTTGTAAAGAAATTAAGATGGATATTGTTAGCTATATTAGCTTTGAATTTATATTGGTTTTGATGTAATAAAAACTTTATCTTAATTAGCTTGAATATAAATGTTTTTAATTTAATACTCTTCTTTGAATCATTTTGATTTAGTATTTTTTTAAATCATTTAGAAAATACTTTAAAAAATACTAAATTCTTTAAACTCCGTAGTTTTCTCAAAAATATATTTTCTATTATGAAACTTTGAATTCCGTGGATGACTTATATGAATATGAATTAAATCTAGAGATTTCATGCATCAATGATAGCTTCATAAATGTAGTGATCACTTTTGACAATTTGGTGAAATTATTTTTTTTCACATTCCCCTCATAAAAATATTAGTGTAAGCCCTGCAAGCCAATTGTTGTGGCTTGTAAGGTATTATCATTTAGTGATTCCATATGATCAAACATTATATTTATTTAATGTTATAAAGATATTTCATTATCCATAAAGTGCAATTGTATAATTGTTATAAACAATTTATGTAGATAAAGCCCATGAAACACGTTAGCCTTGCAAAATAATGTAAAGAATTACAAATATGAGATCCTTATGCATCAAAGCTGTGTAACACTAAGTCATCTTGTTTGAGGAGTATCATGCTTTAATTCCATCACGAATGGTTCCACAATAGATGGATGCTTATGGTAGGGTGGTTTTGGGTATGGAAAGGTGAATTAGTGTTCCAAAGAGGATTTATCACCCCAAGTGATATGAAAGGACATATCTTGCATGTGCTTGGCCCGTGTTAACTAAAAGTCCTTGGCCAAGGCAATATTGATTATAGAGTTAACACATAAAGGTTGCATACTAATATGAAATAAGCTAAGAGTAAACACTAAACCATGCTTTTGCTAATTTGATGAACGGATATATGATGAAAGGATATTTATTAAATTGAGATACAGAACACTGAAGGACTTGTTAAAACCATATTAACACTCCCCACATGTTGGGTGGCCATGATATATTGCTAGATGTCAATTTTGGCTTATAAATATAAAAAATTCTTAATTGGGTTATTTTATATTTATTGTCAATATGATAAGGGCCTAGTAGGTCATTACACATAGGTGTGATTAGCAGAAATTAAATTATGACCGAGTTCATATGTCTAATACAAGTAATGGTTACTTAAGCTCAAATTTGAATAAGTTCATATAGGCCAGGGGCAAAATTATAATTTTTAAAAATTAAAAATTTAAACCTTAGGCTATCTAAACCCATGTTGCCATCCTTCGTAGCTGATTGGAGGCTTTACCAATCAGCCAGGAAGACTTAGAAAACCTGGTTTGCAATTTGCCTTAGAAACTCTAAGGAACTGGTGCAATATTGCTTTCTTAAAGAGGAAACTTGTTTTCTTCTTTGGTTTTTGATAATTAGGTCATGGAATTACTTAAAGACTTCTCAACATTTAGGTATGTTTGAATCTTGAATATTTTTTCCGGTTTCTTGATTTAAAAGATTAATCAAGATCTTGCAAGATGATCTTATTTAGAGAGTCTTGGATTAGTGTCTTTGATTTGTTTCCGCTACCATGTTTATGTGATATTTATAAAATTTTGTAATCTAATTACTTACTACCCTGTGATTTCCTCAAAGCAGTATCATTAGCCTTCTTGCATTGATTTGATTAAGCTTGTGCTTTAGTTGTTACCGTATAAAGATTTTATTCTTTTGATGCTATCTTGATTCGTTCTTGAATTTAAAAATTAAAGAAAATTGTTTCTTTTTTATTTTTAAATTTTCAGCAAGTTAATTCATGCTTATTATTCAATTTAATTAGTTAAAATATGATTTTATTAATTAAATTGATATTGGAGTCGTAGGTTGACAATTTGGTTTTGACTAGTGCTAGGTTGGCTCTATTTTGGTTTTTTAATGTTAATTTTTTGGTAGCCATTGCTGCAACCTTTTCCTTTTTGTTTTGCCACCTTGAAAGTATCATGAAAGGTTCATAATACTTGCTAGAAAAATCGGGTTAAAGAAGAGTTGAAAATGTTTCAATTTCGAGCTAAAATGGGTACATTAGGTATGCTTGAAGCTTACGGCATCTCGTCTTTTTTCTTGGATCTTGGTACGGCATCAATGGCAGCTGAGAGTTATTATAAATTTTCTGTATTTTTAGAGGTTTAGTGGGACAATAGTATTTGAACTAGAGTAGGATGGCTAAGATAGCCATGCATGGGATAGGGTTTTAGTTGGATTAGGATTCCTCCAATAATGCGCTAACACAATCCTACTTGGAGTAGAATTCTTTAAATTTTAATTTTCTTAAGATTTAAAATTTGATATGATCATATTAAATTAAAAGTAAATTAAAATAAATAAAATTACGATTCCTTCTGTTACCACTTTAACAAAAAAACAAAAAAACAAAAACAACAAAGAGGAAATAAAAAACCTCGGATGAACACTCAAAAAGAGCATCTAAGAAAAAAACTGACTTAAGTTAAAAACCTAAAAAGGCAGCGTAAATGACCAGACTCTCCCTTATCTAAACCAAATCAAGCCCAAATCGTCACCAGCTTAGACCATAACTAACTTACCCTACACTCACAACCCCAATCAAGACACCAAATCATAACCTAGTTCACATATTTTATGCCATCCTACTTTACTGAATCTCATTCTTACCTACACTTGAGAAACAAAAACTAGGTAACCTCAAGGCCTCCATCCGATAATGGGGCAAGCTAAAAAATATTCTTATAAGTCGACCAACACCAAATGGGTTAATTGCTTAAGAAAAGTTCATGAGGACACTTAGTGGAAAACTCATGTCATCAGCATCAGAGGCTAGGCATCTAGGAAAACCCTTTTGAACTTTTTTGTATCTTAAAATCTTTTGCAATCCCATAATTTGTAATAATTTATACTTTCTTTCTTTTGAATGAAACACAATCACTTAATTTCTTACAAAGTCTTTTTGTAACTCCTGCATCCAATGTTGCATCGTGTTTATAATTTAATTAATAATGCTTAATAAATGAATAAAATTGATAACAAGATTTCCTAGTGTTACTTGAAAAAAATGAAACTTTGTGGGAATTTTGTTTCATGTCTAAAGACCAAGAATGAATCTTTGAGGCCATAGTCAATCTTGCCTTTGGACCCTACATCCCGAAAATATGCTCAAAACCTCCGAATAAACCTCAGCCTAAAGATAGGAGACTAAAGTTCTTTTCAGACTGTCATCCTAGCAACCGGAGGACGGAGCAGTCCATTCAGACCGTCAAAGACACCCTTTAAATCATAATTAGTAAAGAAAAATCCTTCACACCCACTAAACTCAATACAACAAAAGTCCCCAAATAAGTTGTCTAAACTCAAGACCAACCTTTTACAATCATGAACTTTTTGTATCTTAAAAAGGCAACCTTTGCATTCAAAACCTCTGTGATCTAGAAAAGGGTTGGTAAATCCCAACGCAAGAGATCACCTTATTAAAACCATTAGCCAAAGAAGGTCAAAATCAATTGTTGTATTAGATTTTTAAAATCATCACTTTTGCATCAATGAAGCATGCATTTCCATCCTCATGTATTATTCATATAATAACTATTCTTCAAATATGAATTCCTACTTTTAGAAGCCAAAATTAAACAAAATCTCATGTATAAATTTCTATCTTCAAAAAGCCTGAAAAGGTTTTAGGTAAGAATCCTTCATCTCAAAAGTGCACAAATTAAAAAACCCATTCAAGAAAGGTACCAAACTTTTTTTTTCAATCCTCAAAGAGCAAGATGCTTTTTTTTTCAAGTCCTCAAAAAGAAGGACGCTTTCTTTTTATTTTCAGTCCTCAAAGAGCAAGATGCTTTTTTTTTCTTTTTAGTTTTCAAAGATTAAGACGTCTTTTTCTTTTTGAGTCCTTAAAGAACATGACACTTTTTTTTTCAATCCTCAAAGACCAAGATGCTTTGTCTTTTAGTTTTTAAAGATCAAGGCTCCTTTTCTTTTTATTTTCAGTGCTCAAAGAGTGGGATGCTTTTCTACCATAGTCCCCAACGAGCAGGGCGTTTACCCACCTCAATCCTTAAAGAGCAAGACACTTACCTACCTCATCTTTAAAGAGCAAGATGCTTACCTACCTTAGTTCTCAAAGAGCAGAACACCTACCTACCTCAGTCCTCAAAGAGCAGGATGCTTACCTGCTTTAGTCTACAACTATCTAGATGCTTATCGAGTTAAAGCCCATATTAGCTGGTGGCGCTTATTTGGGAGGTTAAACCCAAGAAATCATAAACCTAGTAGGGAGGTCAAACCTACAAAACTCATTGAAATTCACTTATCAGTTAAGACTATTGGTAATATAATCGGCCTATCTCAAGATAATACTAACTAGATTTTTATTCCTCTGTAGGCACGCAGAACCATCATCTTACCCAAACAAAATATGTCTATTTATTTTTGCCATGTTCCTGATGCTCAGCAATGGCCAAAAAGAGACAGCTATAGACACTTTATTTTATCTAAGCCAATTTTAGCATTTTGAGGTATAATCAAAAGATAACAGAATTAAAAAAAATAAAAATAAGGATAATTGTTGGGTGCCATGTCATCAGGCACTATTAGGCAACACGGCGCTAGACAAAAATTTTTTTTTTGCGAATAACTATAATGCTTACGAGTTGTATTACAGAAAAATATAAAAATGAGTCATCAAAGGTTACCATTTGAGGTGTCACCGAAGTCATTTAAATGAGCATGGGTTAGTTTCCCATTGTTTCTAACCAAGATGAGGTATTTAAAGGGTTTAAAGTACATGCAAGTCACATTAGTGCATAAGTATTGATATGAAGCTTTCACATTGCCAAAGATTCAAAATTTTATGTGTAGTATCAATACAAAAGGGTTTCATATTGATTCATAAGGTATGGTATTGATGCTTAGCATATTTGTATCAATGCAAGCCTTGGCAGCAACCAAAGTGATTATTTTTGGCAAAATGTATTTATACACAAGAGTATCGATATAAGGCTCTAAGTCTCAAGACTGGAAATAATTTTTTGCACTTGGTATCGATACACACTTCATTATATCGATACTTATGTGTAAAAATTACCTTGTGTATCATTACAACATGTTTTGTATTGATACATTAAGGAATTTTTACCTAGTTTGAGCTATTTTTTGGCCTTTAAAAATCTACTTCAAACATGTTTCTTGCACCAAAAATCATCATAAGTCATATCAAGCCTCAATTATAGGCTCATCATAGACTTAAACAAATTTTTAAAGCCCAAATAGCCAATGAAAAAGGTCAATTATATGGTTGTAAGAGGCCAACAAAATATATGGTTGTAAGAGGGCAAGTCAAGTATATCTTCGATTGCAGCCGTTGCAGCTTTTCTGCCCTACTACTCTGCATGGTAGAACTAATGGGAAGTAGGCTAATTGAGCATAGGAGCTGGAGATGTACATGAATAAAAAATAAAAAATACCTTTATTTATTTCCCAAAAGCTTTGGCTGACCCTTATATTTAGAAGAAAAAAGTTGGCTCAATAAGGGGTGATCTCCAACAATCTCAGAAGACTCCAACAACCTTTACCCCTAAAAACACTTTTAAAAAACATTGTTCCATTGCCTTTTATCCTCAATCTTTTTTTATTCTTGTAGCTTCTCCAAACCACCACTAGAAACACCTTTAGAACCCCTTTTTCCCTTCATCTTTCCTCTTAAAACTTCCTTCCATCAACACCCTACCAAAAAAACACTTTTTTTCATCATTTCCTTACATATCAACATAAAAAAAAAAAGAAAGAAAGTGAGCCCAAAGTTGCTGCACAAAGAAAAAAGCTAAAGCTTTGGGCTTTTGGTATTGTTTTTCACCTAGCTATATTTTTTTTCTCATTTCCAACGCTTGCATCATTTTAGGGAACCATTCATATTGCTATGACCATGCTAGGACTCCCATGCATTATTGTTGCCTTTGATGTCTTGATGTTGCTTGGTAGGCCAAACATCCTCTCTTTCATTTTGCCAAAAAACACAGCCCATTTTTCATGCATTTTTTTTCATGTTTCACCTATTTTCACATACTTAACACATACTTAAATGTTCTTCCTAACATGCATTAAGTAGGTCTTGCATTTTCTTGCATTTTAGGGAGTCTTATGGCATAAAAAATGTTATTTTAAAAATTTTAGCATGCTTTTCTTTGCTAAAATATGTTCACGTCATCTTTCATTGCATGATTTTTTATGCCATTCATGGAGATATCATTTCTATGCATCTTATTTATCAGCTCATTGCATTTTTGTCATCTTTTCCATGTCAAAATGTCATTTTCATGTGTTTGCATATGTTGTTCTGATTTATCTTTATGTATGTTGTATTTTGTTCATGATATCCCTATCAAGATGCTTGCTTGTTTGCTAAAAATCTGGTTTTCAAAAAAATTCTCCAAGTTTAAGTTCATGCTACCTCCAATAGATGGAGACTAGCATGGATTTAATGTTTTCATAAAATGGGTCATCCAATCTTAGGGACAAATTAAACATTCTAGATCTAGATTCATGGTAAAATAAGTTTAAGGATGTTATTTTCCAAGCAAAAAGGGCCTTTTTTAGTCAAAAAATATATTAAGCTTTGATCTTGAGTTTAACACCTTAATGGTGGCATGGTTAACAAGTTGTTCCGTCGTCCCAACTGCTTCAAGATTATGGAATAAACTCGTGATGCTTTTGTTATTCTTTCCCCTATGTTATGGACGTTTGAACATCCATAACTCAAATTTAACCCCTAAAAACCAAAAAAACTCTTTTTTTTTGAATACCCAAGATTGTTTTATTTAAAACTTTTTTCCATCCCTCAAATTATCATTGAATCTAAACCCGTCTCTAAATTTCATCCCAGTTATTCTTTAATAATCCAAGATAACTATGAGATATATTCTAATCAACCCTCATTTTCACGTTCTTTTTTTGTGCCTGTTTTTTTGTGAAATTATTATATTCTTTTTCATCTTACTAATATGTTTCCTTTTTGTAGTGATTATCATGCATTCATATTTAAAATTTGTTTTCAAAAATCCAATAAGGCAATGTTTCGTGTTAGTATTTCCCCAATGCCAAATACGAAATATCTAAATTTTTAAAATTTAATCTAAAAATTATTTTCATTTAAAAATCCTTATACTTGTCATACTTCCGCGTTACATAAGTGATATAAATTTTCTTTCAAAACCTTAATTTACACTTTCCACAAAACTTCATGCATAAAAGGGGATTATATGTAAATAATGACAAAATGGAACCGATTAAACCAAGATCGAAGCAAGATATAATTAGCATCAATTTTGGGCATCGTGGGGAAGCTAATCCTTCCCCACGCATAACCAACTCCCGAATCCAACTAGTGAATCACTGGGCCTTGTAGACCAAAAAATTAATGTTTTCAGTTTCGTAACTCAAGATATTATTTTTAATAGGCATCTGATCATGCCTAGCCTGAAATGGTCGGTGATGACTCTAAATTTATGGTTACTTCATGATAACTTTCCAAGACTAGTTGGATAAGTGATTCACCCGATAGTCCCTCCCCTTTCACATTGTCATGCCTGATCCAAATCTAAACCAAGGGATAACTAATATGTTCAAACACACCACTATATCTTTTAAGTTGTACGCACTCCCTTCGGATTATCCGAAAAGAAAGGAAAAAAGGGGTATGGGGTGATACTGTAGACTCCCAATTTATTTGGGCCAACATTCGAGGTAGCAGAAGTCATCATCCGGGCATCATCAAGGTCGCTCAAAAAAGCATGTGTCAATTTTTCACCATTACTGACCGAGATAAAAATGTTCGAAGAGTGAAGGTAATAAAATTCTTATTTTTGTATGTATGTCTTGATATATAGGCTTCAGGTATTAATACAAGGCTCCACATGATTCAAATTCTGAAAACCTACTATTTGTATCAATACCAAAGGGCATGGTATCAATACTTGGGGAGTTGTATCAGCATCAAGGGTGTTTTTATTGATGCAAAGTTATGTCGTAGCTAAAATCATGAACTTTGGGCAAGATGTATCAATACAGGGCCTAGAGTATTGATACAAAGGAAAATTTTGGTTGTGGCATCGACACTGAGGGCTTGGGTATCGATGCAAAAAAATATTATGCTAGGTTTTGATACAAATTGTGTATCAATAGAAGGCTTTTTGTATTTATTCTCAAGGGCCTTTGGTTTCAGTACAAAGTTCATTTTACCAATACCACAAGGCAAAACTTCGTCTATGTCGTGTCTTTTTCACACTTTTCTTCACTGTAACATATAAACATGAATTCAGTCACCACATTGGCCTAAAAAATCATCCAAAATCAAACATAAATTTAAACAAGTCATGTGGATTTCATTTTTGGGCTTTAGACATTGGGTTGACACATTTTAGAAAGGACCATTAAGCTCGGCATAAGGGCATATCACGAGAAAATTTGATTTGATGAAGGACAAAGTTAAGATTACTCATTTGATCATTGAATGCATGGTTTGCTTTCCCTGCAAGAATCAAGATTGACCTATCAAATGCTGAAAAGTTTCACATTGGTATAATAAGTCATCATGTTATACATGCCAAAAGTCCTATATGCCTTTTTTGCTAGGTTATTTTGATGGTTGGAATCCACCCCTATATAATTCAACCTTTTTACTTAGCTAAAGAGGTTACACCATATTTATATTAGTCACAAAAAACCTTTAAGTTCTCTTAAAAATTTCTATTCCCTTAGCTCATCTTGTACCCTTCTAAAAACCCTTTCAAAATTTCTCATTCTTCTCATCTCTACCCTCAAAACTATCCTCCATAAACACCATAACCAAAAGCTCCTTCTTTTCATTCCTTTTTTGCTAATCCATAGAAAAAAAAGAGCAAAGTGAGCTGAAAGATACTTTGTTACTGCTCAAGAAATAAGCTAAGAGTTAAGTTCTTCATTAGGGTATATTTTTCATTTTTCCTCTATTCTATTTTCTATTTTTCTTCATCGTCATCATTATAGTGAACTCATTATAGTGAACTTTCATGTTTCCATGACCCTATTAAGGTTCCCATGCATTATTGTGGCTTTTTTTATGGTAGCCTTAGGATTTTAATGACTTTCTAGATGCCTTAATGTTATTTTGATGATTAAAAATGCCATGTCTCTTGTTGACATTAAAACACCCCTGTTTACATATTCTTGCCATGTTTTCCTCATTTTTATATGTTCATTTCATGTGTAAATGCTCATCCTAGCATATGTTGATCTAGACCATGCCTTTGGCTGCATTTTCACTATAATTACTTTGTTGAAATACAAGGATAGCTTGCTATTTTAAAAGTTTGCATATTTTACTTAGTTTAATTCACCATATATTTGTTGAAATGCCTCTATGATGTAGGCAAAATTTTGTTTTCGAAGAAAACTCCAAGTTAAGTCTTTACTAACTTTAATCTATAGGGATAGCATGGATTTAATGTTTTTAATATATTGGTTATCCAATCACAAGGATATATCGGCCACAGATGTTTGGAATCATGGCCTCTTTAATCCTAACAAATTCTATTTTAAACCTTATAAAAACCAAAAGTGTTTTCAAGTATTCTATTCAAGTCTTGTTTCAAGCCTTTTGTCATGACTAGTGGCATGGATGGCGAGTGATTTGTCAATCTACTCTCCAGGAGTTGGATTGGTCTGCTATGCCACTGCCATGGACCTCAGTGATTGGGCATTTGTATCTCCGACACCTTGACACATGACCATAAAAGCTATAATTTCAAAAAAACCCTATTTCGGTACTAACAGCACTACAGTCCCAATTTGAAAAATTATTTTCAAACTCTAAAATTTTTTATGAATTTTTTTGACATTTACCCTTGAAAAGGCCTCAAATTACGCTTACAATGACACCTTATTTATCCCTGGATCATTCCAAATGTGAGTTATGATTTTTCAGGCCTTTATTATTTAAAACCCCTAAAATCAATGATTTATATTTTATTTGGGCAATCTGACCCATCAGGCGATTTTTCTAGATTTCTTAAATATTTTTATGAAAAGTTCATAAAATTTCCTTTTTGAAAAGGTATTGCCTGTGATTTAATTATTCCAAATGAGTCCAAAATGATTTTTTGAATTTCATTACTCCTTTTCACTAATATTTTTTGCCAATGCTGACTCAGACCCAACTTTAAAAAATTAATTCCACCTTGAAAGCAATATTTTAAGGTTTTTCAAAATATTTTTACAGTAATCCTTATCGAGTTACCTTTCTAACGGTATCTTAATTGCCATTAGAAATCTTTGAACTAAACCACAATAATTTCGGGAAAGTGGACAGCATAATCTTGTCCTTTGCTTTCATCAAACTTGATAAAAGTCACTTGGATTTTCCTGAACCTTCTCTTTGAGTCATTCAAATGACTTGAAATATATGAGTTTTGTGTCATGACATGAGTCCTCTTAGGCTTAGATCAAAGCTCCAAACATTTTTAAAATTAATTTTCATTTTTTATTTAAATTCATGGGGTTTTAATTCTAAGATCTACATTTTCCTCAAAATATATCAAGAATTTCGACCTTTAAAAATCACTCAAATTTTCTTTTCTTAAGGGATATTCTAAGCTCGCTTTTCCAAAGGGATACCCTAACCTTACTTTTCTAAGGGAATTTTCCAACTCCGATCTTTTGAAGGGATACTCTAACCATATTTTTCAAAACTTCATAAAAAATCTAAGTTTTTTTCCTCAAGACTCTCCGAACCTTTTATCAAACCTTTTACGCCGAAGATGGTCATGGAATCCAAACATGTCTCAAAATTGTCAATTCGCTAATTCCTTAATAACGAAGGTCAATTACAAGATACATCTTGACCATCCCTTATTTTCTATGTCTTTGTGCATTCATTCTTATTGCAACATTTATTATGTTTTTATGCCTTACAGTCATGTGTTAGTTTTCTTATTTCAAAATTGGTGGGCGTGGTGGGGATGTTAATTCTTCTTTATACGTAATCAACTCCCGGACCCTTTCTAAAAAATAAACTCTAGTATATGTAGTTCGTAAAATTAGTCTTTCAAGTTTTGTAACTCAAAACCATCGATTTTAATGGGTATCTGATCAAATTTAGCCTAAAATGATCGATGGCAGCGTCAAATCTTGGCCATTTTGTAATAGCCATCTAAGACCAATTAGATGAGTGATTCGTTTGATGGTTCTCCCTTCAACCTTCACTCTTCTATGCCCAATTCAAATCCCAACTAAGGGATAACATAAAGAAAAGCCTCTTCCCTTTTGATTCCTTTATGTTTTTTTAAGTCGAGCGTACTGCAAGGGAAAGTTACGATAGCTTGGCGACTCCACTAGGGAATTGTTTAGAGAGTTAGGCTTGTAACTATCTAAATTTTATCAAATTCTCAGTTTCCCTCAATTTTAGTAATTAGTTATTTATAATCCCCTTTCTTTATCTTGTTTGTATATACATTTATTTGTGATTATTCTCTGTGTTTTTGTGTTTCTCGTGGTTGCTGGGTACCTATCTGCCCAAAAAATGATTACAATAGTTCCATTATAATAGTAATAAGGAGTAAAATGAAAAGTTTTGATAATCTCCCCAACATACACTATGCACTTACATTCGTACTAGACTCTCGATCATACTTTTCTTGAAGAGAGAGTAGTGCCTTTATTAGGTGGAAGTGAGCTAATTGTCTTCCATGGTATTTTTTTTCTTTACCCATGGCCTAGCAATATCTTTCGACGTGTAAAGTACCAATGCTCTCATGGTATTCTTTTTATCCGTACGGGCATAGCAAAATAAATCTACCTAAATCAAATGCATTATGCCAAGCTTGTATAGGCCTAGGATTAAGGCACCTCAACTGCCTTAACCAGACAGAGGAGTAATTTATGAACATATTAGAGTCAATTTAACCCCATATAGTTAACCATAAGAGTTAAACCATGTCAGGCCATATCTAAATGCTGCTAGATTGACCTAGAGAATAAGACACTCGGGGATACACCTGTTACCTTTTACTCCTCTTTATTGTTTCTTTGTTGCATAGATGATAATGAACGAACATCATCCCTAACACTTTCTTTCTTATCCCAGGTTATGTCATCCATTGTAATACTATTAGGGCATGTCGTTATGCTATTCGATCAATGGCTAACACTTTTTTTCTTTCACAAGAGATAACATTTGAATATTGTCACTTGATATCTTGCTCTAGGCTAGTATTGCCTCCCACGGAACAAAACCCACATAGGTAAATCGTTATGCTGTCTAGCCAAGGGCTTGAAGCCCTCAATCATTAGACAATGATGAGCAAATACCTATGTCTTTCATAATGTCCTTAGAGGCACCATGCCGTGTCACTGTGGACAAAACACCTGAACAAGCTATCATGCTATCTAATGGATGGCTTGACACTGACTTATAACCATACAGTGATGAACATATCGTCAATGTTTTGAGCAATAATCTTTATTTTACTAAGAAATCTCTAATCTAGATCGTTGTTATGTCGACCACATAAATCTAGTGTTGATGGGTAAAATGATAATACCTACAGTTCTTTCTATGCTTACCCCAAGACATTGTCAGGCACTGGGCATTTTCATTCTATGACTTATTTTTTGTCCTTAATACGTTACTAACTTAATGTTTCTTTTGTTGTTGCCTTTGCTACATGCATCATGTCATTTCATATCATCTCGAGACAATTGGTTCCAAGGGCAATGTTGATAAACATGTATCTCACAATGGCACGAGCACTAGTTAAAGGTTTTGAGGATTTTGGAACGGTCAAGGTTGAGTCAAAAATGGAACAAAGATAGAGTAGGGATAGCCTTTGACCCGGCTACATCTCAAAGATCTTGCAATGGGCCAAAATGGTTTTTGGGCAGTTTAATCTTTATGAACTAAGAGATGTATAGAACAGTTGGGATAAGTTGATGAGGCACTCTTTGTAGAAGATTATAGGGATATTGCTTTATTAGTCCATATCAAAGTCAACTTCAAATTACTGTAAGCTGTGATATAGTTTTGGAAGCCTGCATATAGGTGTTTCACTTTCAGGAGACAAGATATAGTCCTTACTATAGAAGAGTAAGTAGCCATGCTTATTATTAGAGTGACCCAATTCAGCAAGATTTATTCTAAGTTAACAAAACCTGTACCACTCAAGAAGAAGATGGCCAATATGCTAGGAGTTAGAGAAGACTAGGTAGACTCGTACCTAGTCAACTGAGGACTAGTGTGTGCATCACATGGCATAGTCTAGAATCTGCATAGGTACTCAGTCAGATACGAGAAAAATTTAGAACACTTTTGCATTAGCAATCAATGGTTTGCTCATTTTTCCAAAGGCTTTGGGATACATAGAGGTCGCCATAATGGATGTTTGCTCGAAGTTGACTTGCAGCATCAATCCTGCTCTTGCCATCCTAGCGAAGACTATCCAATCCTTAAATTTTGGGAGGAAATGAGGCAAGATATGCTTTATTAGATGTTCATCACTATTGTATGTATGGTTCCTCAGTCTTTTATGGCAAAAAACTGCTACAACTATATATGTTAAACTTTAGTCCTATCACCAAGTACTTAGAAAATGAGTGGCTGCAAGATACTACTAAGGATCAGTAGATTGCAAAGTTCCAAGATTTGAATACAGATAGAGTAACTTGGATAATTCCATAGATTATTCTTAGCCTGATTGTGCACAAATGCAAGCTATTTCATTGGGTACCTCTTAATGGATTATGAAAAAGCATCAGCTACGGCTTGTTCATGGTTTTATGGTAATTTGATTATTGATAATTTATCCTTGTTACTAACGAGCTTGGTATGCTAGATTTTAAGTATGGAAGGGATAGTTAGACAAGCCAGGTGCAAAAGATCTTCAACACATGGCAAGAAACCTATTGTATCATACTGAAAAGAGAAAAAACAATGACTCCAACCTATGAAGATTGATAGCTAAGTGAGTTAATGACACTATGCTATTACCTATTAATGGAACTCCTCGTGTCTTGATACCTCCATCTAAGATCGAGACCTTAAAGAGTGAGTTTATGCAAGAAATAGCCACTTTCACTAAAGCAATTCATCAGTTGCAAGAGAAGAAGAGCCAAGGGAGCACGAGTGTCATATTTGAAAGGGACAAATACTTGATATCATCATGATAAAAAACACCATCAACGAAGATCTTCAAGATCTGAAGAAAGACTACATGGCACTTCAAAATGCAAAAGAAGTACTAAGAAGCTCGCAAATCCCTAGTCAAGTAGAAAACTAAACTTATTTCTCTCACCAATAACCTAAAAACTTAGAAAACTCAAACAGAGACCACTATGGAAGAACTCACTAAAACCCATGCTATCACATTGGTTTATCAGAAAAGAAGTAAAAGCATAGCAGCTCAAGTACAAGTTTTTCAAGAAGAAAGGGCAGAGAATAAAGCTTTGATCAGAACGGTTCATGAATTAGAACATGCCTTTCAGGTCTAACAAAATCAGTTTGAGAGGTTATCGAGGTCTTCCAAAAAATTATGCTAGAATTGGATCTCAGCCGACCAAGCTCAATTGCAGAATAGAGAGCATCTTCAAGGCCTCATTGAGTAGATTCGTGTAGCTCAAACTAGCGCCGATGACATGGTTTAATTAGCTAGATCTGTAAGGCAAGATTTAATCCCCATAGAAGACAGTGGGCATGAGTTGTTAAACCTTTTGGGATTTGTAATCAAATAATGTAATTATGTGCGATATTATCATGTTTGATTACTTTCAAACTTGATAGGCTGTAATTAAAGCTTTATTTAAATAGAAGATACTTACTCTTGAGATGTTGCCAAAATCCAACAGTCTATTGCATTTGTATACATAATTTAATTTTTTTCTTGATGTTATTCCCATTCATATAACATTCTCACTTGTATATGATTACATCGTCAATCATGCATACATTATACTTATCATATCATAATAAATCTGATCTGGCATCACTTTAAAGTGTGAAGGTCCTCAAAACATGGAGTTAAACATCCAATACTAGTAAAATACCTATCTGTGTAGGAAGGCAATAGAGAATGAAAACCAGTTTCATATCAAAATGCTTAAAGTTGTGCATCGAAAGGCTTAAGAGTAAATGCTTTGTAAGGCTAATGAACTACAAAATTAAGTTGCTGAATTGACAAAATTGTTAACTACTACCCTGAAGGATAAAGTGCAAGCCAGTACTGCTAATAAAGGTAAAGAACCAGCCAGTCCTAAGGCTAATTTGAATAGGGGTATTGAAGTCACCAATACTTCTGAAAAGGCATCCCAAGAATAACAAATCCTTTAGTCCTAGACCTCAATAAGTAGAAAAGTAAAAGTAGCAAGTTAAAACTATGCTAAGGCTGTTGAAAATGAAACCAAGTACAAGCTATTGGAAAAATGCCTTAGGCTATAATAGGAAGTTATAAGTTTAGGCTTGTAGATGCCAAATCCCTAGGTGTAGTCTCAAGCCTTATCATCCCGCCTAAGTTTAAAATACAAGATTTTGACAAATATAACAGGACCACAGATCTTACGGCACATATTCATATGTATTATTGAAAGATGTTGGGCATGAAGACAATGAGAAATTGCTAATACACTGTTTCCAATATAGCTTAACCAGGGCAGCTGCTTGTTGGCATAAAAGCTTGACCTAACCAAAATTCAGTTATGGGCGGATTTGGCTTGCACTTTCCTTGATTAGTAGAAGTATGTATCCGATTGGGATCTAGATCATCTTTCTTTATTGAACTTGAAAAAGAAAACCATTAAAAATTTTATGTAGTATGCCCAAAGGTGGTGAAAAAAGGCCACCCAGGTTCACCCTTTGCTAACTGAAAAAGAAATGACAGTTATGTTTGTGAGCACCCTGCGAGCTTCTTATTATAAAAAGTTAGCGGGGAATACCACAAAGAATTTCACCAATATGGTGATATCAACTAAAATGATTGACAATCAATAAGATGTCAGGAAAGTAGTCTTTAAGCTCTACCGAAAAAGCTATCGCCAAAGGCAAAGAGAAAAAAATTGAATACCGTTGAAAAGCTCTCTCAAGCTTGTCGAAAATCCTTATCCGATGCCGAGTATGTACTTCCTAACATGGCATATCCAAGTTTCAACCCATACATGTCAGCATCGTAATCAGTATACTCTACTGGATTTAACCCCACCATGAGTTTTCCATCAAATCTTGGCCAAAATTCTACTCAAAACACTTTGCCTCATAACCAAAGTAATGTTGAGTGCCAACAATCAACAAGCACCTAGGAAGAGAGATCTTTTCAATCCGCTTCTCTATTCATATAAGAAGATCTACACTCACTTACTAGCAAGTCAACTGGTAGCTCTAGTGTTCATAACTCTAAGGTCGCTTCTTTATCCTAAATGGTATTATGAGAATGCCTGTTGCAAATACCATGCTGGAGTACAAAGTCATAACATTGAAAATTACACCTCCTTCAAGAGAAAAGTTTAGGGCCTACTCAAAAAAGGTTTGACCAAAGTTAAGCAAGGGGTAAAACTTAATATTGGGGTCAACCTACTCCCAAACTACGCAAAACTGAAAGTAAACACCATGATCGATGGGAAACACTATTAGATCAAAAAGAGTGTCAAAAAGGTTCAAACCACAATGAGCAAAGTATGAAAAGCCTTTATAAATGCTAGGTTAGTCTCTTAGAGCCAAAACCAAAAATAAGAGCTCACCAGATCTTGTTGCTGCCATTGCGGACAAAGACACCTTGCAACTTTGTTTAAATTATTAAAATTGGTTTAAGGGATAATGGATTGCTTAGAAATTAAGTTCTTTGAGGAATAGGATGAAGATATGAATGTTTTTATCAATGCCACAGAATAGATAGGAAACATCCCCTATACGGAGTTGGAAGACCACTATCTTGTTTGCTAATCAACCATATACCAAAATCATGCCTATATAGCTTATGTCGAGAATCATTTTTTAGCTCCTATCTCATTTTTCTTATAAAGAGGAAAGCAAAGTAGTGATGACCAAGGATCTAGTTAACAAACAGTCACTATAGACCTCACATGTGTAAGCCATCTAACCTTTAGTGGTAGATATTATGCCTCACTTAAAGTTAAAGTTAACAAAGAGAATGTTCCTTTAACAACTCAAACACCAAAGGCAGTGATGAAAAAATTAGACTTTAAAGTGGTCGAAGAATTAGTAAGCAAAAAAAAAAAGCTACGAAGTTTATCAAATTCATCAGGCACAGCAAATATAGCATCATGGATCAGTTGAACAAACAACCCACTAAGATATGTGTGCTATCATTACTTCTAAGTTTTAAAGCTCATAGAAATGCTTTACTTAAGGTCTTAAATGAAGCTCATGTCCTACCTAACATTCTGATAGGCCAATTGGATTGCTTAGTGAGCAACATTATCATAGATAATTACATATCTTTCAATAAAGATGAAATCCCCATAAAGGTAGGGGATTTACAAAGCTTTCCACATCACCACCTATTACAATAGAAGCATAGTGCCAAAGGTTCTCATCGATAATAGGTCAACCCTAAACATAACGCCCTTGACATGCTTGAATAAATTTTCCATTGACGTATCCTAAATCAAGCATACCACATAGTGGTGTGAGCATTCGATGGAACATATAGAAAAGTTGTTGTAAATATCACTATCCTGCTCTAGATAAGGCCATGTACCTATGAAATAGATTTTCATGTGTTAAACATTGCTCCATCATACAATCTCTTATTGAGGAGACATTAGCTCCACTCCGTGGGAGCAATATTGTCTTCATTGCACTAGAAGCTAAAATTCAACATAGAGAACAAAGTTGTCATCATCAGTGACATGAAAGATATTATTGCTGCTACTTCCATGGATGCCCTTTATGTTAAGCCTAATGAGAGCATATCAGAATCCTTCTTCCAATCATTTAGGTTTATTAATGCCACCTACATCAAAAAATTGCTAATGGTTGAACCTCATCTATTAAAAAGCACTCACACGAGTCTCTAGTTGACTGTTTGTAAGGGCACCGGGGCTAGAAAAAGACTAGGAAAGCATCTACAAATGATCTCTAAAGCTTTGAAAGTCACTTATCAAATCGATAAAAGGAGTTTGGGATTCAAGTGTAATTCCTAGACATAGAAGAAATAAGCTCATAAAGCATGGGAAAGAAAAATAGCCTATCTGAGGAGTTAAGATATGGAATGCGAACTAATGGTGCTTCCACAGCTATGGGAAAGCTTTCATGCAAGAGGAAACATCAATTTGAATCAGGGAAGAATTACCCGCTCTTGTAATATAATGGTCATTTTGAATAGAGTATTCAAGAACTTCTCTATCAACATAATTGGTGAGCCAAGAACTTCAGCAACAAACCATGAGACTAGTATGTGCACTCTAAGATTTGTTCTAAGCATGTAGACTAAAACAGAGATTTCTGTATGTTTGGGTCTAATTTAAAGGAATGTTACGATCTAAACTTACATGCTTCTGCCCAAGAGCATCGTAAGATCCTTTTAATAGGCGTACTTTTATTAAGCATTATTAAAAAAAATGACTAAACATTTTGCATTCCATCTGTTGTGTCCGTCTTTATTTTTCTTATCAATCCTTGGACTTTTTTTTTCTATTTGCATATTTCTCTCCTTATTGTTCTTCTTTATATTTATAGGTACTTCGATGAAAATGACATGAATGTTCATATTAAGATTTCGAAAGTCAATCTCGAGCAACCAATCAGCATCGATGAGGTTAAATCTAAAGAGGATTTTGAGAAAAGCACTATGTCACTTGATTTATTAAGACCAATCGAGCAAAAAAAAAATATTGCCTCAAAAGAGCATACGAAAAACATGAAGCTAGGGAGAGAAAAAGATAAAAAAGAAGCCAGGATAAAAACCTTTATAAACTTATCAACTGCAACCAAATTAATTAACCTTTTCCAAGAATACTAAGATATATTAGCCTAGTCCTACCAAGGCATGCCTAGGCTAAACCCTAATATGGTGGTTCACAAACTTCCTTTAAAACTTGAGTGTAAACTCGTGCTCGTGCAAGAAAAACTTAAGAGAATGAAACAAGAAATGCTTCTGAAGATTAAAGAGAAAGTAAAGAAGCAGTTTGATGCAAGATTTCTCAAAATAGCTCAGTATCCCTAGTGGATAGCCAATATTGTCTTGGTTCCTAAAAGGATAATAATGTGCGGATGTGTGTAGACTATAAGGACCTAAACCAACCTAGCCCTAAAGGTAACTTCTCTTTACATTACATTAACACTTTAGCGGAGAACACCACTAAAAACTCCCTATTTTCTTTCATGGGCAAACTTTTAGGCTATAATCAAATCAAAATGGCCCCTAAGGACATGGAAAAAACCACTTTCATAACCATTAGGTACCTTCTATTACAAGGTTATGCCATTTAAACTAAAGAACACCAAGGTAATTTACCAAAGAACAGTGATGAGATTAGTCCATAACCTCATACACAAAGAAATAGAGGTCTATGTGGATAATATGATTGCCAAATCCTTAAAAGAGAGTGAGCATCTTGCCAATCTCTAAAAACTTTCAAAGGACTGCTTAAATATCAGCTCAAACCAAATCTAGCTAAGTGAACATTTGGCGTTACCTCTGGTAAGCTATTAAGCTTTATTGTGAGTAAATGAGGTATTGAGGTCAACCCTGTCAAAGTCAGGGCTATCCAAATACCCAAAAAAAAAGTAAAGAGTTTCCTCAAAAGATTGAACTACATAGCCAGGTTCATATCCCAGCTAACCAATAAATGTGATCCAATTTTCCATATACTCTGAAGAACTAACCTTAGCACATGGAATGATGAGTGCAAACAAGCTTTTAACAAGGTCAGGTGTTACCTATCGAGCCTACCAATGCTTATACTATTAGTGTTAGGTTGACCACTAATCTTATATCTGGCAATCTTCAACAAGTATATGGGCAATGTTGTGCCTCATCATGACAAGTTAAAAAAGAAAGAATAAACTATCTATAACTTAAGCAAGAAATTCACGAAATGCAAAAACAAATTTTTTAATCGAAAAGTTATGTTTTTGCTTCAACAACTCGAAAGTTAAGGCAATACATGTTATATCACACCACATGGCTAATCGCCGAACTTAACCCTATCAAATACCTAGCGAGGCTCCTGTTTTGTCAAAAAATTTGGCCTGGTGGCAAGTCTTGCTCTCTAAGTATGATATCGTTTACTTGAGCTAGAAAGCCATCAAAGACAGCATGATAGCTAGTTTTGAGCAAGTCGAGTCGAAAAGGACTATGAACCATTAGATTTTGAATACTTAGACGAGGGCTTAATATGCATATTTGAAGTGAAAAACAAAATCAATTGTAGCTAAACTTGGAAAATGTATTTTAATAAAACCTCAAACGCATTAGGGCATGGAATCGGGACTATTACGATCTTGCCTAATAGAGATTATTATCCCCTTATTGCTAGATTAAACTTTAACTGCACTAATAACATAGCCGAATACTAAGCATGTGTATTAGGGCTCCAGGCAGCCATTAAAAAGGGCATCAGAAATTTACAAATATATAAGGACTCTGCCTTGGTAATCTATTAACTCCAAAAGAAATAGGAAACCCAGGATATTAAGCTAATCTAATATGGAGACTAATCGATAAGCTAAAAAATAATTCGATAAAATCAGTTTCCAGTATTTACCTCTAGAAGACAATCAAGTGGTGGATGCTTTAGTAACCCTAGCCTCTATGTTTGAAATAACCTGAGAGTCAGAGGTTACACCTATCCAAATAAGTATTCACAAAGCTCCTATAAATTGGCACAATGTAAAAGAAAAAAGAGATGGTCTACTGTGGTACCATAACATTTTTAGGTATATTTAAGATCAATAATATCTAGAGTATGCTACTGAAATTGACAAACGAACCACCCAAAGACTATTTACAAGTTTTGTTTTGGATGGTGAGGTCTTGTATAAGAAAGGCTAGGATCAAACATTACTCTATGCTCTAAAGCTAAGAGAATTCTAAGTGAGGTACATGAAAGAATCTATGGTACACATGCCAATGGACAAAGAATGGAAAACAAAGTCATAAGATCTAGCTATTAGTGGTTGACACTCAAAAAAGATTGCATTGACTATGCCAAAAATGCCACAAATGCCAAATCTATGCAGACAAAAACCATGTCCCACCTTTACCCATGTATGTCATAACAGCCCCAGGGCCTTTTTATATGTAGGGCATAGATATGATTTAATTTATCACTCCTAAATCTTCAAATGGGTATTGCTTTATCTTAGTTGCCATTGATTATTTTATCAAATGGGTAAAATGTTTTTATATGCCAATGTCATAGGTCTATTGTGTGCAAGTTTGTGAAACGAGACATTATTTGTCGATTTGGGCTTCTCGAACAGATCATCATGAATAATACGCATAACTTGAACAAAATGATGGAAGCAATTTGCTCCCAATTCAAGATCAAACACCATAATTCAATGCCATACCATCCAAAAATGAGTGGAGTGGTTGAAGTAACTAATAAAAACATTAAGAAAATAGTTGAGAAAATGGTTGAAACTTATAAAAATTAGCACAAGAAGTAATTCTTTGCATTGCATACCTATCACACAACAATTTAGACTTCCACTGAAGCTATGCCATTCTCTTTAGTCTAGAGGATAGAGATCATAATACCTATTGAAGTTGAATTCCCTTCACTTAGGGTCTTAATGGAATCACAGCTTAAAGAAGGTGAATGGGTCAAGAACCGATACGAGCATTATCAACGAGAAAAAAGAAAAAGCTAGTTGTCATGGACAAATGTACTAAAGGCATATGATGAATGCTCATAACAAGAAAGCCCATCCTTATTCGTATCAAGAAAGAGACTTAGTGCTCACGAAAATCTTCCTAAGTCATAAAGATGCTCAAGGAAAATAGACCCCAAATTAGAAAGGCCCTATGTAGTTAAGTAAGCCTTCTTGGATAAAGCATTAATTTTGACAAAGATGGATAGCAATGAGTTGCCTAACCTTGTCAACTCTGATCCCATTAAGAAATATTATGCCTGAGAAGGTCCTTCAAATTGAAACCTGTGAAGCATCCTTACCTCCGAAAAGAATCTTGGATGAAAATTGAAAGTGGCATTAAGGGAATTAAACTCACTTAAGTTGAAAACATGAAAGGGTGACTTAAGCAACCAAACATTACCCTTGTCTAAACCCAACCTAGATCGATACTTTCTTGACCTATCCATCATAGTATGATCAAAACACCAAATTTTGGCCCAACCTCCCTATCCTATCCTAATTTAACCTACCTAATTAGTATCTGCTCAACTTTAGAGAAGAAAAAAGTGTTGTCTACCTTGGCTTAGGGTAATCATCATATCATAGGGTAATTTAAGGGTTTTCCTCGAAGGGCGATCGGCACAAAAGGAATTAGTCATTTAAGAGAAGTCTCTAGAAGCACTTGATGATAGATTCATGTTATAAGCATCAACAGGGACCAATTGCCTGGAAAAGTTAAAGATAAACTTTCTTTGTACATCCTAGAATGTTCCATGAATTGTATTCCTTATCTTCTTGAAATGAAATACAACCATTTTGTAATCTGAATTTCCTTTTTCTCATACTTGCATACCATATTGCGTTATGCTTGTTATTCAATTAATAATGCTTAATAAATTATACAAAACTGATAATAGGATTTCTTAGTATTATTTCAACTAAGATGGAATTTTATTGGAAGATCTTTCCATGGCTAAAAGGCTAAAAATGGATTTTCAAGCCATAGCCAAAATCACCTATTAGATCTCCATATATTGAAAACATGATCAAAGATTTCCTTTAATAAACCTTAGCCAAAAAGTGGCACTAAATTAATCATTCTTGATTCTTGCCACTAGTAACTAAGTTCGTACTAGTTGGCTTGGAATACCAGATATTCATAAACCTTTTTTTGTACCATGGATTATCCCTACCTTAAATAACTGACTTCAACCATTCAAAAGCTTCCTAGATAGTGAAAGTAAGACTGGTGGGCCTTTAGAATAGAAAACACCTAACAAAACTCTAGGCAACTTGAAATGCCATAAATGATTATTAGATTAGATTTTAAATCATCGTGTTCACATTATTCAAGCATGCATTCACATCCCCATGCATCATAAATGAAATAATTAATAATTTTTCAAGTATAGGCTCTTTCTTTCAAAAATTTTAAAAATTACAAGAACTCCAAGTATAGACTTTCATTTTTGAAAACCTCCAAGACCTCAGCTAAGATCCCTAAACTTTACCTACCTTAGTCTACATAAAGCTAGATATACCTACCTTAATCCACAAAGAGCTGGACGCTTACATACCTCAGTCCACAAAAAGCTGGACACCTATCGAGTCAGTCCACAAAGAGCTGGACACTTACATACCTCAGTCCACAAAAAGCTGGATGCCTATTGAGTCAGTCCATAAAGAGCTAGATGCTATTGAGTCAAAGCCCATATCAATCAATGCCCATCTAAAGGATCAAACTCTAAAAACTACAAGCCCAATAAGAAGGTTAAACCCTACAAAACCTATTAAAATTTCTTTCACTAATTGGAACCGTCGCTAATTTATCCTGTTTATCTCGGTGTTGTATTAATTGGATCTTTATTTTTACAAGTATTCAGGAAGCATTGTTATACCCTGCATAAAAATAGTGTTTATTTGTCTTTGCTTTATTCCTGATACTTAGCAACGGTCAAAGACGGGCACCTATTGTCACTTTACTTTGTCCGGGCCAATATTAGAGATATCAGAAGTCATCCTCTGAGGCAGCATCAAGGTTACTCAAAAAAGCATGGGTTAGTTTTCGACCATTCTCGATCGAGGTAAAGGGATTCAAAGAGTCAAAAGCAAGAAAACCCTCATTTTTGTATGTATGTCTCGATACAAGTCTCCACGTCATTCAAATTCTAAAATTTACTATTTGTATCAATACCAAAAGGCATGGTATCAATACTTGGAGAGTCGTATCGATATCAAAGGTATTTGTATCGACAAAGAGTTATGTCATAGCTAAAATCATGAATGTTGGGCAAGATGTATAGATACAAGACCTAAAGTATCGATACCGAAGAAAATTTTCCTGTGGTATTGATATAAAGAACTTGATTGTCGATACCAAAAAATAGTATTATGCTTAGTATCGATACAAGTTTCATTATATCAATATCAAGAGCCAAAAATGAAGTATGTATTAATACAAAACTTTTTGCATCGTTATTCAAAGGCCTTTGGTATCCATACAAAATTTCTTACATTGATACCATAAGGCAAAACTTCACCTCCTATCTTCTTCACATTTTTCTTCACTATAACATCTAAACATGAATTTGGTCATGAAATTGGCCTCAAAAATCATCTTCTATCAAACATAACTTCATACAAATCATGTGCATTTCATTTTTGGGCTTTAGACATTGGATTAACACATTTTAGAAAAGCCCATTAAGCATGACATGAGGGTAATTAATGAGCAAATTCAATTTAATGAAGGACAAATTTGAAGTTACTCATCTAATCAGCTAATGCAATGAGTCATCATGCTGTACATGCCAAAAGTATTATATTTCTTTTCTGCCATGTCATTTTAGTGGCTAGAATCCACCCCTATATAATCCAACTTTTTTACTCAGCTAAGAAGGTTACACCATATTTACATCAGCCACCATAAACCTTTAAGTTCTCTTAAAAAGTTCTATTCCTATAGCTCTTCTTGTACATTTTTTAAAACCTTTTCAAAACCTTCCACTCTCTTCATCTCTACCTTCAAAACCATCATCTATAGACACTTAACCGAAAGCTCTTTCTTTTCATTCTGTTTTTGCTAATCCATAGCAAAGAGAGAACAAAGTGAACTCAAAGTTGCTTGGTTGCTACTCAAGAAAAAAAAGCTAGGATTTAAGCTCTTCATTAGGGTATATATGTTTTATCTTTCCTCTATTCTATTTTTTATTTTTCTTCATCATCATCATTATAGTAAACCTCTATGCTTCCATGACCTTATTAAGGCTCTCATGCACTATTGTGGCTTTGTTTATGGTATTCTTAGGATTTTGATGACTTTTTTAATGCTTTAATGTTATTTTGATAATAAAAAATGCCATATCTCTTATTGACATTAAAAGAACCCTTGGTTATACATTTTGTCATGTTTTCCTCATTTTTACATGCTCATTTCATGTATAAATACTTTTCCTAGAATATTTTGATCTTGACCATGCCTTTGGTTCCATTTTCACTACAATTTCCTTATTGAAATACATAAAGAACTTGATGTTTTGAATGTTTACTCATGTTTGATATCTTCACTTAGTTTAGTTCATTATATGTTTGTTGAAATACCTCTATGATGTTTGCAAAAATCTGTTTTCAAGGAAAACTCCAAGTTAAGTCTATAGTAACTTCAATCAATAGGGATTAGCATGGATTTAATGTTTTTAATAAATTGGTTCTCCAATCCTAGGGATATATCAAGCATAAATGTTTGGAATCATGGCCTCCTTAAGACTAACAAATTCTGTTTTATACATTATAAAAATCAAAAGTTTTTTCAAGTGTTCAATTAAAGTCTTGTTTTAAACCTTTCGTCATGACTAATGGCATAAATAGAAGGAGGTTCGATGGCCTAATCTTTGAGAGCTGAATTGGTTCATTATGGTACTACCATAGACCTCAATGATTAGGCATTCATAGGTTTGACACCTTGACATGTGACCGTAAAAGCCATAAACTCTATGAAACCCCCATTTCAGTACTGTTACATTATTACTCAATTTAAAAAATTATTTTTGGACTTTAAATGATTTTTTTAGAATTTTTTGAGATTTTTCCTCGAAAGGGCCTCAAATTACCTGTACAATAACATCTCATTTGCCTCTGGATCATTTTGGCTGCAAGAGTTATGATTTTTCAAACCTTCATAATTCAGAACCTCTAGAATCAGCAATTCATGTTCCGTTTAGGCAATTTCGACCCGTCAAATGATTTTCATTTTTTAGTATTTTCTAAAATTTTTTTTAAATTTTCTTTCCATAAAGGTATTACTTGCAATTTACCAATTCCAAATGAGTTTGGAATGATTTTTCGAAGTTCATTGCTATTTTTCCCCAGCTTTTGCTATCAAAGTTGACTCAAACTGAGCTTCAAAAAATTAATTTCACCTAGAAAGCCATTTTTTAGAGTTTTTGCAATATTTTTATAGTAATCCTTATCTAGTTAACTTTCTAATGGTATCTTGTTTGCCATTAGAAACCTTCAGACTAAACTGAAATAAGTTTGGAAAGGTGGACAGTGTGATGTTATCCCCTGCTTTTATTAAACTTGATAAAAGTCACTAGGATTTTCTCGAAGCTTGTCTTCGAGTCAATGGAATGACTTGAAATTTATTCAATGGTTTTCCCCATAGAATTTTGTGTCATATGAGTCTCGTTAGGCTTAGATCAAAGCTCTAAATGCTTTTCAAAATTAATTTCCATTTCCTATTTAAATTGTTTGGTTTCAATTATAAGATCTACATTTTCCTTAAAATATATCAAGAATTTTGACTTTTAAAAATAGCTCAAAATTTCTTTTTTGGAGGGATATTCTAACCTTGCTTTTCCAAAAAGATACTATAACCTCACTTTCTGAGAGAATCTTCTGACCTTGTTCTTTTGAGGTGATACTCTAATCTCACTTTTTAAAACTTCATCGAAAACTTAAGTTTTTTCTTCCTCAGGCCTCTCCAGACCTTATATCAAACTTTTTATGCTGAAGATGACCATCGAATCCAAACATGTCTCAAAATTGTCAATCTGGTTATTCCTCAATAACCATGGTCAATTACAAGATACATCTTAACTGTCCCTCCCTTTCTATGTCGTCGTGTATTCATTCTTAATGCAACATTTATTGTGTTCTTTTATGCCTTACTAACATTTTTCCTTTTTCTATGATGATTTTTCATTCATGATTTAAAGTTGAATTTCATAAAATCTGAGGCAATGCTCTATGTCAGTATCCTTCTAATCTTGACGTAAAGTATCTTTTTCTAAATTAATTTAAAGATTATTTTACTGAACCTTCTATATTTTTTCTTTCCTTCTGGGTTACATAGAGAGATATTAATTAAACTTTTAGCATGAAAACTTAGATGTAATATTTAAAAAATTGCATTTGTAAGAAAGGGATTACATATAAATGATGACCAATTATAAAACTAAGGAAACCGAGACTTGGATAACTTATAGCTATATGGTACTAATTTTAGGCATCATGGGGATGTTAATCCTTCCCCACGCGTAACCGACTTTGGAACCTTTCTAAAAAAACAAATATACAGTCCATAAAATTGGTGTTTCAAGTTTCGTAAAATAGAATGGTTAGTTTTAATTTGTATCCAATCATACCTAGCCCAAAATGATAGGTAGCAACTATAAGTCATGGCCATTATGTAATGGCCATCCAAGACTAGTTGGACGAGCGATTTATCTAACGGCCCTTCCTTTAACGTTCACACTTATATGCCTAATTCAAATCCTAACCAAAGGATAACCCAAAGGTGAGCCATTTCCCTTTTAATTCCCTTATGGTTTTTTTTTAAGTTAAGCATAAAGTAGGGGTGGGTTACGACTCATACATTTTAAACACTTAAAAAAAATTTTCCCAAATTCTCCTATCTCTCTTGAAGAAGAAAGCTTAAAATGGAAATTTTGTCTGCCCAATCTTTTAATTTCAGCTTAATTACATGATTTCATGCTTAAAGGCCGCTTGATATTACTTTTACATGATTCGACTAGCATGCTTTCTTGTCATTCTTAATTCGACTTTAGCTATTCTTTATGTTTTGATTTTTAATACATGATTTAGCTTAGGTTTACTTGATTTTGATGAGATCTAAGCATGATTTGATGATTACATGATGAAACTGAACTTGAAATCATGTTGATGAGATCATGTTGTTCAAACATTAGGAGATTGCTTGGATTCATATTCAGTCATTAGGTTTTTGTTAATCTTGATGATTTTAGTTCAAATGAGCTAGGATTTATCCACTTAAAACTAAAATTTATGTTTTAGAAGTGAAATCACATGATTCTAAGCTCGTTTCATGATTCGGCCATACAAAACATGATTTTAGGTTCAACTAAGCATAAATTATGTAGATCATGTTTTAATTCTTGCATAACGGTGATATCTCATTGAGATCTTGAAGAATTAAGTGTAAATCTAGCTTAAGTAAGTGAAATTGACATTTAACTTGATGAAATCATGAGCTTACATGTTATATTCAAGTTGATGCGTTAAAATCATGTTGTTGAGTTTGAATTGAGATTGGTTTCATGTGCTTTGATTAGGAATTATTAAGAATAGAGCTGGAATCTATGTTTAGATGACCATGGCTTTGGTTGCTAGGTTTAGTTGGCAATTTTTTGCTTGATTAATTTTGTTTTGTGTATTTGTTAAGTGTTTGGATAGTTTACTAAGTGTTTACGAAAATTGCTTGTATTGTGTGAATAAACTTGTTTTCTAGCAAAAAGATCATCCAACTTTAAGCTTAAGCTCATTTAATCAATGAATGAACTGAGGCTTAGTTTTACTAAGTTCCTTTGACAATAACTCGAAGACTAAAAAGCTTGAATTTAGATATAATTTGGATTTTAAAAAATATTTTCTAAGTGTTTTAACTAGTTTTAAAAGTTTAAACTTGTGGAGCCTTGTTGGGATCCTTTAGGTGTAGGTTATATGTGTTTAATGTGTGTCTTTAGTGTCCATTTGGTTGCTGTTACAACCTCAAATGAATGACATTGGTGTGCCTCTCATTTGTTTAGATTAGTTAAGTAAAAGAAAAACGATAAAAATGAGTTATTCATACGACTCTTAATCACTATTAAAGTTGCAATATCTTGAGTTCTAAGTAGAGTTTTAGTATGATTTTTGTTGTTTTTGTCCCTTTGACATACAAAAAATGTCTAGTGATCGGTTAGCAGGCTAGGAGGTTAGTCCAAAAAATTTGCGATAAGTGTCCAGGCACACTGTTGTTTTTGAGTTACTGCAAATTTCTAACATAGTAGTTTTGACAAAAGAAATATTTTTGTCTATTTTTTGTGGCATTAATTTTATTAGTATTTTTAATTGAATCCTCATTGAATAAGCTTCAAAATGAGCTTTCAAAAGCTAGATTTCATGGTCTGATGAGTTTCAAAGAAATTTCACAACATAAGCTATTTGGATAGCTCTATTTCAATGACTAAACACTAAAGTGAGCTGTTGTCAGTAGGGATAACCATGTTTCTTGATTTTTCTCATTTTTATTAAAATATGATAAATTATGGTCAGTTCGATGGAAATGCAAACAAATCAAGGAGAAATTTCACAAGATAAGTTGTTTGTTCCAATTTTTAAAAAAATTCATTTAATGCCCAAAATGATTTTTAAAGATTTTTTTTAAATATTCTTAGGGTGAAATATTATTAATTCAATTTACATATAAATTTTAATTTGTAATTTTTAGTGGTCAAAATAGTCCAGAATAAATCCGAAAAGCCCTAAACATAAAAAAAGTCAAATGTTTTTAGATTTTTTTGAGTTTTTGTTTTAGCAATGTTGAGGTATTTGGATGCCCCCAGTTGGTTCCAAAAGTATTGTTTTGAGACTCCGTAGGTTTAGAAAGGTTAAATACTAGGTTTCTAATAGCTTGCTTCAAAGCTTTCCACTTGATAAAAATTGATTCTAGATTTGTTTTTAAAATTCCATTGTCTTCAATTTAATCCCCATGTATTATTTCATATTATTATTAGAATGGAGTCCAATTTTTGAAATAAATTTGATTTGATACCTATTTTGACATTATTTTTGGAGTCACCATACTTTTATGAATTTTTTTACTAAAATATTTTGCTCTAAATCGTGCTATGGATTTGAGCTTGCTCCCAGACCAACATTCAGTTGCTCATATTGGTACTTGATATAAGTCTCAAGATACAAATTTTTTTTTCCTTGGTGTATGTTTGTTTTCATGAATAATGGGGATTACAGTTGAATATTTGAATAACTAAACTAAGGACAACGTAATTTGGATACATGTGACTAGTAAGTACCAATTTTTAAGCATTACAAGAGGGATCAATCCTTAGTTATGGTGTAACCAACTTCGAAGCTCAATTTTGATAGATCTTTAGATTATGCATATCATTAAACTAATACTTTTGAGTTTCATAACTTTTAAGTGAATGATTTTAATAAGTTTTTTATCACATCTAGCCCAAAAAGATTGGTAGTAATTCCTTATCTTAGCCATCCCATTTTTTATACAAGAAGCTCAAACGAGCAATTCGTTTTGACGGTTGGGGCCCAACTATGATTAAATTGTTCTTGCTCTGATATATTAGGATTTGTATCTTGACATGTTACGCTAATCATAAAGATAACTTTATTCGAATAAATCCTGGACAAGGAATCAATAGCCACATTATGCCTACCCTTTTTATAACTTATTTCATAGTCATACCCTCTAACCTTGGTGAACCATGATGTGGTTATCTATTGTGGTAATAGGTATCACAGACTTTGTTGATATGTTTTATTGCTGAAATGTCTTCCACTGAGGTAATAATGCCATTTAGTCACTACATGCATTATGGCCAGTAATTCTTTCTAGGTTATATAAAGCAATTAATGTTTTGGGGAAAGCATCTTATTTATGAAAGTTATAGGATGGCCATTTGCATAAAATTGCTCTAATGTCGTTGATTGATGCATATATCTCAATCATAAATTATTGAAAGAAATCGAGAAAGTGGCTACATGGCCCTTTTTAGTGCCTAAATCTTGCAGTTGTTTGTCCATTCTAATGAAATTAGTCTTTTTAAACAAGATCCTAGTGGTTTACAAATCTAGCCATAGTATTCGAAAAATATTCTGTAATATCTTGTTAACCGCAAAAACCTTTTTAGCTAACTTACATTCTTGGGTTTTGGCCATTGTTGCATAACTCAAATTTTCTTAGGATTAGTTGGCGTTCCCTCAAAAGATATCACATGGCTTATGTATTCCATCTCGATTGAGCAACGCAACATTTGCTCATCTTAGCAAACAGTGAATGTTGTTGTAACTTCTAAAAAGCTAGCTCTAAGTCTTGTACTGCAAGATATCTACAAGGGTTTAAATATAGATTGATATGTCGTTGAAGAATACCAAGGTGAATTTCCTTAGGTATGGTCTAAAAACATCATTCATTAGGCTTTAGAAGGTAGAGTGAGCATGGGTAGGCCCAAATGGTATAATCGTGAACTCATAATGGCCATCATTGGTTTTGAAGGTAGTCTTATTGGTATCTAAAGTATGCATATAGATGTAATGGTACCCAAACCTCATATGAATCTTGGTGAACAATATGGAGCCATGTAGTTCCTCTAGAAGCTCTTTAATCACTCAGACGGGTATATATCCTTGATAGTTCTTATTTAGCTCTTTGTAGTTTTTTACGCATATGCTAGGAGCCATCTTTCTTTTTGACCAATACTAGTTAGGCAAAAAAAAGGTTAGTGCTTCGCTATATAAAGTAGTGATAACAAATAGACTTAACCAGCCAGTTCAATTGAGAACCAACAAGTTCGATGATTTAATACCATAAAAAGAATCAAAATTTTGTTGGTTAGGTAAGAATTGGTAAAAAATTAGGAACCAAAAGCAAAACAAGGGTAAAAAAACCAATAAAATTGAACATTATACTTGGAGAAAATTAACCACTACGAGGTATTTAACCCTAAAACAATAAAGAAAAAATAACAAATCACTATGAACAATTAAAAAAAGAAAGAGAATAAAAGGCTTTATAAATGAAAAGCCACAATCATAGTGTTCATAACTTAAAATACTAAATATGAGAAACCAATGAATCAAATTATTTATCATTAAAAAAGAGAGTGAGAGAGGTTAAGAATCCAATTATTTATCATTGAAAAAGAGAAAGGGAAAAATGGATAGAGAGAAAAAGAGAAAAGGGTGTCAATTAACAAGGAATGAAAGAAAGGAATAAGAGTGAGGGGAAGGTAAGGTTTTACTAAAGAAATAAAGTAAAACAGAGCATTTTATAATTTTAGTTTAGGTTAGAAATTTAGTAAAAAAAATGAAAGTTGTTTTCAAGCCTGTCAATTATAGCCCAGTTAAGAGTTTCATTTAGGCCATTACATTTTCTTTTTGGTTTAAAATTTAAGAGAAAAGAAGCCAAGTATAATATTTTGGGGCCATTTCATCTCCCTTCTATTGAACAGAGAACTGAAGGTGCAATAGATTCAACCTTTGGTTTGATTTTTTATTCCTTGGTATAAAGCCATCTTATGGTTATTATTGGACTATTTTCTCTATGACATTTTTTTGCAATGAAAAGTGCCTCTAGGTTCAAAGATTAACTGTTGTCTATCTTTTTTAAAGGTGATATAATGATCTTGCCTTTTATGTGGTGGTAAATGCTAAGGTTCCTTAAACAACTCTACATACTATTCCAAATGCTTCTGAAATCCCTGTGGTAGCACTGTACTCTTGCTCTCGATTGTGAAGGTAACTATTATACAACAGACATTTTCTATTTCCATGCTTAAGTGGTGACACTAGATCAAGTTGCTATGTGTTGAGTTGGCAAGAGCTTACCCATCCCTTCGCTTAAGATGGCTTTCAACTCAATCTAGTCCTGGTTGCCATTAGGGGAGTAAATGAGTTAAGCTATTTGTGACTATTCGAGCGTGACTTATTACATGCTTGATCAAACTCATTTATTTAAGTAAACAATAAAGCTCAAGCTTAAAATTGGACTCAATTATATAAATGAGCCAAGTTCAAGCTTTATAGGCTTAACACTAAAAGCTAGTGAATAACTATGTGTTTGTATATATATTTATATTTCTTAATTTATTAATTTAGATATCGATAATAATAACTTTTTTATTATTATTACTTAGTAAAGTGTAATTCTATCTCGGGAATTGTAGTTTTATTTATGACTATCTACTACTTACCTGATTCTAATTTTCAAAGAGTCTATTACTTCAATCTTTTAGTATAAAGATGTCTACTAAATACTAAATTAGTAAACTTAAAGATACTTTAAGTAGAGATTTGATGAAGGAAAAGAAAATAATTAAGCTCTAAATGAGCTGAACAAGCCAAGCACAAGCTTCATATTTTTAAATAAACCGAGCAATTAAAGCTTAGACTTAGCTTGTGAAAATAAAAGGCTCTTAAGTGCTTGACTTGACTCAGGCCGTTTACACCCCTAGTTATCATGCATCACATATCTTTTGCCTTTGGTGACAAACTCCATCCTCAAGTTCTTGAAATCTAATTAGACCACCCCTAAAGTTTCAAACCACTGAATACCCAATACCATGTCACAACTTCCTAATGGGAGAAAAAGGACATCTTAGTGAATGTGGTACCTTGAAGTGTCCATGACTAGTCTTTCCACATAGTTGCATATTTTATGTTATTGCCATATGCCATCTCAACCGTCAATGGCCCAATGTTGGTAATGTTGTACCTTAGTTTCTTGGTTAAGTCAAGGTCCAAGAAGTTGTGTGTGCTCCTTGAATCAATCAATATATATAAAGGTTTCTTTTTGGCAAACCTAGTAACCCTTATAGTCCTATTTATGCCACTCATAGCATAAACTCTTCTCTTACTTTTTTCTCATTATCAGTGGTCTCATCACCCTTTTCTCTCTCATTTAGTTCGATGGGTAAGAGTTGCCTCCATTTGCATTTTTACCTAATCTCGTATTTTTCATCATATTAAAAGGAAAGGCACTTGGCCTTTTTCTACTCAAATTCTACATTGAAGTAAATCTTAGCGTTCTTGTTAGCGAGTAAGGGTTCTTTGCTTATGGTTTGGGTGAGTATTATGGGTGTAGGTGGTTGTCTGTTAAAGATTCCTAGTGGTTAGGAGGGCGTGGGATTGAAAGGTGGTTTCTTGAATGTGAGATAGAGTTCCTTATGTAAGGTCTCAAAGATGGGTTTTTGTAGCTAAGAAAAGGCAAAGGCATAAATGAGGGTCTTGGGAATTAACTTTTTCACAAGCTTTTGGATACAATCCTTTAACCAATTTAGGAAAAAAAAAAAAAAAAAAAAACTGACAACATATTCCTTCGAGAGATCCACCTTTCTAATAAACACTTAAATTGATCATGATCTTAGCCCACCATACTTGTTTGATTGAGACATTGCAATTTTGTCATGGGATCACTAAGGAGTCCATCTTCAAATCGAGCCTCCAATGTCTGCACATAGTTTTTCCAAGAAATGGCCTATTTTTGTCATTGATCTAGTATTGGGGCCACGACAAGGCTCACCTTTCCAAGTGAATCATAACTAGCTTTATTCTAATTTCTAGGTATGCCTGATCCACATTGAAATAATGTTGGCATCTATATCACCATCAATTTGGATTCTCACCATTTAAACGAAAGAAATCCACCTTGATTTGCGAAATCTTGAGCTCTACCATGGGTATCTGTGTTGGTTGTCTATTTCTCTATGCAATTAAACAATAATCTAGGTTTGCTGCAAGTTAAGGACAGTGATATCGTTCCTAAGGGAAGTGATGATCTTTTTTTTTTTTTTTGCCCCTAGTACTACCATTGCCATGGATCTTACTCATCAGTTCTTTGAAGGATTCCTTGACTGATTCTTCGAGTCTTTGAAGATCATTTGACACTGTGTTGTCCACCATTGTAGGGACCAAGATAAAGCTTTGATACCATCTTGGTAGGTGTGAAATTCAAATTTGAAGAGTGAAGACAACTCAAGGAAACCAATAGCAAGAATAGCTCTCAAGATTATTAAGAACATAGTGTAAGAAAAAA